>BPLR01011144.1:0-165076 GCA_021605095.1 Caerostris extrusa | reverse complement strand
TTCGATAATTTAATGTCGATAAATTGTTGTAAATTTGACATTAATAAAAAATGTCACTTATTGATATCATATTAAATATCACTGTTAATTATTAAAAAATAAAATCATTGTCATTAAAAATTAAAATTAATATCATTGTCATGAAAAATTAAAATTAATATCATTGTCATTAAATATCACTGTTAAATTAAAAAGCTCTGTTAAAATAAAAGTCAAAATGTTGAAAATCTTTTTGTGCAAAATAATGTAATAATTTTAAATTTTGCAATGGATTTGTTCAAATAGAACTTAGCTATAGAGCATGAATTCTAAGAGTGGTAGGAAATATTTTCCATGCAAATTAATCATTAATAAAAAAAATTAAAAATAAAAAAAGACTTTTTGACCAGCAAAAACTTTTATTATTATTCTAATTTTAAAATTATAAATAATAAGTCTTCTATTAGTAAAGAATTCCTAAATCTCATATTATCAAAATTTCAGATTTCCGTATGAGAATGTTTTTGTGAAAGTTCATATTATTTCCTTATAATTTTGTTACAGTAAAATCACAAGAGAGAACAAATATTTAATTATCAGGAGTTAACTTTCTAATTATATAACAATCGAAAAAAAAATCTAAAAGATAATTTACATATTTTATTAAAGATTCCTAAAATTTATGTATCATTTTTTTTTTGTAAAATATTTAATATTTGTTGTTAGCTATCGTTATATTTCCATACAAATAATTAATTTTATATTAATATGCTGAATATGATAAATCTGAGTTTAAAATATTTATTAAAATTACAAATTGAGCTAGAATATTAATTAATAATAAAACTTGTGGACTTGATGAATTTTAATGGTTACTACAGGATATTGAAAACTGAAGTTGTAACACGTCATTCAATTTGAAGCTTGAGCCCCTGCCCTTTTATGCTAGATTGGCTGTCATTCTACGACGTGAAATATTAGAATCCGGTGGAAATCCGCGTTTAAAGAAAATATATTTATCTTCCAAGTGACAAAAACAGTTTTAAGCTCTCTTGTATAATTTATTTATATGAAATGTGTATTATTATTTATCATATTTTTCAAAGCTTAATTTTTTTATATAAATTTTATCAATGTGTCTTTAGAAAAACAACAGAAAAATGCTTAAAAAGCTTCAAAACTATTAAGACCTAAACGCTTTTAAAACTTCAAAAGTTTTAAGACCGTATCAAACGGGCTTGTTCCATTGCCTTCAATGTAGCAAACCGCTGTTGCTACTCAGGGAGTTTATCACTGCGTGCTCACCCAACATATTCTCTCTGTAGCTCCATAGCATCATTTTCATCGTCATTCGAAAACCAAGGAGGACAGTGTGGACTATGATTAAAACTTTTCGCTCGCACAAACAAATTCCTCAACGGTCAAGCACATCATTAACATATTTCATAAGTTCCAAGGTCGGTTTGCTTAACTTTGAAGGGGACTCAAATACTCAAATCAGAGTTTATCACTGCGTGCTCACCCAACATATATTCTCTGTAGCTCCATAGCATCATTTTCATCATCATTCGAAAACCAAGGAGGACAGTATGGACTATGATTACGAAACTATGCTCGCGCAAACAAATTCCTCAACAGTCAATCATAAACATATTTCATAAGTTCAAGGTCGGTTTGCTTAACTTTTGAAGGGGACTCAAATACTCAAATCAGGAGTTTATCACTGCGTGCTCACCCAACATATATTCTCTGTAGCTCCATAGCATCATTTTCATCATCATTCGAAAACCAAGGAGGACAGTGTGGACTATGATTACAACGGTCGGTTCCAAGGTCGGTTTGCTTAACTTTGAAGGGGACGAAGCAAGCCCGTGTGATAAGCATTGATATATAATAAACAGCACAGGAGAGCGTAGTGCCGTTATATGGGAATGGGAAATGAAGAAATAAAACTGAATAATACAAAATAATAAAACAAAAATAAAACTAAACTGATGAATTATTCTTTTCGAAAATCTGTTCTTTATAAAGTATGTACTGTATTCTTCATAAAGTATGTACTGTATTCTTTATAAAGTATGCACCCTGTATTGTAATACTATATGTAATACTCTATATGTATATTTTTTTTGCAGTCAATCAAAGCTTTTATTTAAAAAAATCATTAGATTCAACAAAATGTCGAGTTTTTAAAAGTAATATCAAACATTAACATATATCAACAGCATGACCATTCCTGAACCTAGAAGCATCTATCATTTCCTGACAAAACATTGACGTCGACCTGATGTCCTTTTAATGGCACCATAAAAAAATGCTACGTATAAAAAGATTTGGTTACACATGAATGCCAAACATTTCTGTTATCAATTCAGTTTGAGATTTACATCGGCCTAAAGTACTTTTAAAGGATCAAATGACGAAGGACACACACTCTCGGAAATATCCTAAATATCCTGTTTTGTAGAATTCAAGACAGGATCTTTGAATTTTTAAAAAGGGGATTTTATTCATCGAAGGGAAAAAATGCCCCTTCCGTCGTATTTTTAGAAAAATGTGTGCCATTTTTGTTAAAGTTTTTAGGGTAAAGTTTTGTAAATTTTGTGTTATTTATTTTTTTTTTTTCGCTATAAATATTTTATGAAAAACCAAGTATTTCTACCGGAGAAAACTTTTCAGAAATATATATCTTCAGGAAATTTTCCACTTCTATTTTTTTTTTATGCACCACGGAAAATATTTTCAAATGTGGAAATGTATTCTATAATAAATCGAAAAACGTTTATTTTTTTTGTATTATGGTGCACGGTTTTTTTCTTTTGAAATTTAGAACGGTTTACATAAAGAAATCTTAAAATGAAATTAAATATTTATTCAAATTTGTATGCTTTCAGATGTCAGTAATAATACTTAAAAGTATTCTCAATTGAAAGAAAATAATAGTAAAAAAAAAAATGGCATGCAAACACTCACAACTTGACGGGAATGTGCAGACTTCTGGAACGATATCTTCTTGCCCTCAGCAATCTGTCTCTGAAAGAAAAAAAGGAAGAAATACTTTTAAAATTTCAATTTACGTAAAAGTAAGTAAGTTTAAGAATTTTATAAAGAAACAAAAATATTATAGTCCTATTTTTTTATTTTAATTCACATTATATTTGTTGCATTTCAGCACTTTTATTTATATATTTTTGACGAGTCAATCTTCTGTAAAGTGTATTTATACCTATATATTTCTCTTCCATACTTGTGTAACTGAAATATAAAAATTGCAATATAATCTGTCAATAACGACTGTTTCTTTACATCTCTATATCAACTCTTATATCATTCAATAACGGCTGTTCCTTACATATTTATATCAATTCTTTGTATGATTCAATAACAACTGTTCTTTATATATTTATATCATTTCTTTATATCATACAATAATAACTATATATTTATATCCTACAATAAAGACTGTTCTTTATATATTTATTTTTATCGCATCATTCAATAACGACTGTTTTTTTATATATTTATATCAATTCTTTATATCCTTCAATAATTCCTTTATATTTAAAAATATACATCGTATTCTCTATTCCTTAAGTCAGAAATATATCTTTCAATTGTATAATACATGCAATGCGGAATGGTAATTGGTGAAGAAAGAAATTAGTTTTTTTTTAAATATAAATATGCTATTGATCACTAAAATATCAAAATAATAGTAACAAAATCATTTAATAAATTTCAAAAAAAAAAAAAAATCTGAAAAATATGCAATTGATTTAAAACATAAGGCAGTGATAAAACAGAGAAAGCCAGTTTGAAGTCAACATGCTCATCACGTGACAGATGTATACTTCAACAAACGGTTAACGGTTTGTTTATTTTTGTTTATTTGCATTTAAAAGTGATTAAATAAGTTTGTACTTTTATCAAGAAATATGAGAAGGGAGGATCGTTTTATTTATTATATTGAATCTTATATTTATTATATGTATATATAGAATGTATCAATAGTAATCTTTTATTATAGCAATTTACATTTAATTGGCATTGAAGTCCATTAGCATGTCAGATATGTCAATATGTTATTGAGATGAATAGCTATAATACTCATCTATTGATAAAAAATTGTATCCTATTAAGAAATAGTTTTAGACATGTATTCAGGATTTGTAGATTAACATATGTGATGATAATTTGATGATTAGTTATACTATCGCCTAAAAAGAAAAAATATCTTATCATATAACAATAACTTATCATATAACATTTCTCGTCCCTTTGGAACTGTAGATTTCTGCCTCAGGAGAATGTTTTATTATTCTATGGTTTAAAGTAAGCCAGTATACTAATTAAAAGTTTCTAGAATCGAAAAATATAATGTTAAAGAAGGAGAGTCAGCGAGCCGTTTTTAAAGTACTAATAGCAGTATACAATTGGGCCCTAGATCTGAGATGTCCTTTTGCAGTTTTGGAAAATGTGCGAGAAGTTTTTACCGAAATTTTGAATCAAGAGTAGGAGCATCTTAGCGCATTCCTAAACTCTCCCTCGAATGCAAGAGGATGGCATTCCGGACAACAGACTTATCGTAACCATCTCAGAATAATGGAAAATTTCAATTTGATATCACCTGTGAAGTTACGGACCAAGTCCCTCTGCTCAGAAGCCTAACACACAATCAACCAGAATGTCATACTTAATTCTACAACCTCCTATCTAATGACCAGAGAAATCCTTCAGAAACTCTTAAACAATGGATCTCTCCATTAGCTATCGATAAGTGCACATGCTGACTATTGTAGCAATGAGTAGGCAGATAGGGTTCTAAATCAAGTGTCACAAATTGAGACTCAATTTGTCTTCCGTATCCATTTTCCCTTCTAAAAATAACATAAATAATTATAGATTAGGAGATTGGCAACGAAATTGGAATCAAAGCCACACAGAGCGAAAAATTCTCGAAAGAATACCTAAAATCATAACTTATAAACTCTACCCCTAACCTTATAAATGCTACAGAATTCTATTTAAAGAAATTAATTACGTTTACAGGGGATAATGGTCCATTCCCAATATATCTCAAAGATTCAACCTCTCAGATTATGATTTCTGCGACTGTGGGGAAACTGGAGAACCATTCCACTATGCAACTATTTGTTCTTTTACAGACTCATAACATCTTAAAATCCTTTCTTAGCTTTTTTTTACACTGAGTGGCAACAGAAATATAATTAACAACTCAGAGACTAGATGGAAAATCATCAAATTAATTAAATTTATAGAAGAAAGTGAACATTTAATTAACTGAAAGAAACCATAATCCCTGAAATACAAATTGAATTTTCTGCGACCATTCTATCAATCCAAACAAAAGTATTTAATTCTTTGTGGAATAAAAGCCTCCATTATATTTTGTGTCCCATGCCATACTTTATTTTTCACTGGTTTTTTTTTATCAACATTTATTCCTTCTGTATTGTGTAGTTTTCGTTTTAACTTATTTATGCTTATGCTACTTACATAGTATCATAAAATATTTTTCTTTTCTGCATTATAATTTTTATATTCATGAATTCTGTAGTTGTAAGTTTTTTTTATTGTTATTTTTTTTACGTTCTGATTTTTAATTACCAAGGGCCTTCATAGCCCTGGGTACAGGGGTGAGTTAGGAAGTTAAGTAAAAATAAAGGTGTCGTATAATGTGAGAGAAATAACTTCAGACTTTAAAGATAACTTTATAAAGATAATTGGGAATAAATATGTTTAGTTGTGTGTATGCACTTATGATGCTAAATCAAGATTTTTCTTTTGATCTATTAAATACATATATATTATTAAACTTACTAAAATTATCTGCTTTTTTTTTTTCAATAAAACATTTTAAAATGGGAAGCTTTTATATTGTTAAAAATTATGTTTTGGGGGGATATAAAGTGGGGACAAATTTAGGCAATCAAAAATTAAACGCCAAAAATATTTTACGATTTTTTTTAGGATAAAAAATAAGGATCCTTCTAATTTGTAACGATTAAAATTTATTTTACTGTTAATTATAAGCTACAAAATTTGTTACTACCTTAAAGATTATTTAAAAAACACACTTATTTAAAAAAAAAAGCAGGAAATAATTATGTTGCAGATTTCTGAAGAAATTTTTTAATTAGATAAGGAACTTATTGACACACAAAAGAAAAAGAATGGATTTATATAATTTCGTTCACATTCTTTATAGATACAAAAACATGTTCTAAATTAACTAACTTACTGTTAAATATCTACAATGAAGTAGTATCTTACCGTACCTGTAATGAAAGTGAAAGAAATCATACAAATACATACTTCAATGGAAAACTAATTTATGATTTACACATTATGTAATAATTTTTAGAACTCCATATTATAAATACTACCATTTTACTATCATTACTATCTTTTTCAAAAGGAATTTAAAATAAGTTAATAATTTTATCATTGTCATTTTTAATTAACTTATTGTTAAATATCTACTATGAAATCGTATCTTACCGTATCTACAATGAAAGTGAAAGAAATCTTACAAATGCATTCTTTAATTGAAAATTTATGATTTACACATCATGCAATAATTTTTAGAACTCCATATTCTTAATACACCATTACTATATTTCGAAAAAGAACTTAAAACTACTGAATAATTTTATCATTATCGCTTTTCCCTTTGAAATTGTTTAAGCTGAAAACGTTTTGTAATCTGAAGTTTGTTTATTCATAGTGTATAGAATAGTTTACTGGGAAACTAATTTAATGATAGTATATAAAGAAATTTTAGGTATTATTATATATTTATAAAGAACTATATTTAACTATTTACAATTTAAACAACTCAATTTACTTTCATTTTCTTGCAATTAAATGGAGGGGATTATTAGTGCAAATACGTCACTGACTGTGTGATTTTAAATGGTCCGACAAATAATTATATTCAACAGTAGTCCTACAGTTTTAAAGCTGCTCTATTATTAAATTTACATTATTATATGCATTGTTGAAGGTAACTCTGCAATAACTTACTTCTGCAATAATTGTGCATTCTATAACAGTTAAGCAATGGAATTCATCTATTTTAGAAGCATGTTATAATTTTTTTTTCCTATTCAGCAGAAATTCGATTAATATATATAAATAAATTTTTTTTTAATTAAAATTCTCTGGTACTTTTAAATTTTATGATAATTTGGATATTGATATTTTTTAAATTTGTAAAATATTAATGGGTAATGTAATACATTTTTCATCTTAATCATACATTTCATACTCATACATTTTGGAACCCTTCTTGGAATAGTATTTTTAAATGCATGAAATGAAAAAAAAAAAATGTCAAGTGTTACATTTTTCATAGTATCATAATAGCAAAAAAAAAAAAAAAAAAAAAAAAAGATTTGTTTTTATTATTATTTATACATTTATACATATTTATTATACAGTTTGTTCAGTGCATGTAGAATTATTTTATCATATCATAAGATTTCATGATTATCATGAAGAATTGCATTACATAATAAACTAATAAAGACATGATAAACATAAAGTTGCAATTGCTTACAAATTATGTATGTAGGGAATGTTTATAAATTATTAGAAATTCGAAGCGAGAATTTGAGATATCAGCATTTGGTTGCTAAATAGCTACTATTTATCAGTGAGCAGATAGTTTGCAAGTTCACATGAAAGGTTATGCAGAACAGAACACTGCAATCTTGTACTCTGGTGCCGTAACTGCTATAATGTTGATGACGTTAAAGACTTTTTCTAGAAATGAAACAACTTTTATGTGATGTGGAACCCTCTGTTCTTTACATCTTCTTGAGACTCCATGGCCATTCTATTCGATATATTTATTTTGCATGCAGAAAAAGAAATTTATATTTGCAATCTAAAATCCTCCAGAAAACTTAAATGTTTTGGAGGGTCCTTTGTTTTACAAAGCATTTGAAAATGGCAACCGACAAGAATTAAAATTATGTTGGCAGTTTTAATTTAGTTTTATTTTGCATTTTGATGTAATTTTAATAATATAGTTAATAAGTAGTTTTAAAATTTTAATTAATAGGATTAAATTGTATTTTCACTTTTTTTATTTTATTTTTTTAGAAAAATAGCTGTGTGATTTCTAGTGTCTTTTACATTGGAATCAGTATCATCTACTTGATCAGTTAATTATACTCTCAAAATTGTGTTAATAAGATTTTTGAAAATTTTTGTTTTCAACGAAAAGTAACAATTTGTTCTGTTTTAAATATGTAATACGTTATATTACAGAAGTCCGTTATATTGTACAACAATGATGAGGATTTTTACATTTAGCTCACTAAACTCAAATGTTTCTTAAAACCCTGTAATATCTTTGCTAAGGGAAAATTTTGCAAAGAAACAAAAAACTTTGGTTCATTGCATTTCACTTGTTTTATTTCAACAACAAATCAGTGTCCAAGTTTTTTTTTAAATGTAGCAAGTACTTTGTCGTAGCTTCAAGAAGAAACCTGGAACTGCATTTTCTCAGAATAAAACTATGCAGTTATATAAAATATTTAAAGAATAATTTTTTGCGTATAATAAAAATATGGCCAGCATCAACATACTAGTTCTTTTAGGTTCTCATTTTTGAGGGAGATTTTACCCAAAAGTTACCCAAAATATTTAATTATTTTCAATTAATTTAATAAATTGTTTGTATTAGTGTCCTTGGTAATTTTTTATTTATGGAATACATAAATGTATATGCAAAAATGCAAAATAATTTAAATCTTCTTCATCCGCATAGTGGACCAAGTCTATCTGCCTATTGGCATGAAATTTTTTTCTTTTTACGGAGTAACGTTGTTAGCCCAACATCAAACGCTTTATAGTTATATTATACCAGACCTACTGTTTAAAATGTATTACAGTCCACGGCATCGACGGGACTCGAACCAGAAACCTGTACCATCGAGTGACAGAGCTTAAGTAACATCTTTAGAAAGGTAACTCCTTGCAATGTGAACTAGAAAATATATTTCACAGGAAGAAATAGTAGCGGATTAAAAAATATCACGGATAAAAAATTAAAAGGTTACCACCTATAAAACCTTATTTATGAAGGATAAATCCAAAAACTGTATAAATTACCATCATTTATTTTAAAATTTAGTTTCTCACTACAAATATTTAGATGGTTTGAACTGTACAAATAGTTTCCTGTAAAATAAAAGACAGGAGATGTTTTATTTTCTTTAGGATTGTTGGCTCTTCGTCAAATACTCTACAGTCATAATAGACCGCGTACTAAGATTTAAAGTGGATTACGAGCCGCTAAAAGCAAAAATGGCACCGCCGGGACCCGAATCTGAAACCTGTGGCACCGAGGGCCGGAACGCTAGTCACTCGGCCATCAGGCCACCATTTAAATCTTATTCCTCTAAATAGGAAGATGGGAATCAGAAGATTGGAATTTTACATAAGAAGATCGGAACAAATTTAAGCAAATTCAATCTTTTTTTCATCTGATTTGCTTATAAGATAATGTATCCCAATGTTGCGAGCTGCTTACCTTAGAATTTTATAGAAATCGAAACGTATTCCGCTGCAAATGCAGACTTTGAGCGCAATATCGAAAATCGCTGAATTAAGCATAAGCTTGTTTGGCATTATCCTGATTCTGAAATGTGCATAAATTATAGATACTTGATTTGGCTTGACTTGGAAATTTCATCACTAACTCTGCTAGACTGAATTCCAAATGAAATTGTGTTCATTTATGCAAATGTTTAATTTGTAATTTACAGAAAACATCTGTCATTCAAAGGTAACCAAAAATATTTCTAAATATTATTTATGAAATATAGTAATGAAAGTTTTAAAATTCCAGAATTAAAGTAAAAAGCAATTTGATATTAATATAACAATTTTTAGAAGAAAATTCACCACACATTGTTTATACAAATGAATTCGCCATAATAACATTCATTGTTAAAACAGTTGAAGTAGAAGTGCCATGAGGTTATTAATGACTAGATGACATAGAATGTTTCTAGTAAATACAGAGGTTACTTATGATTTATTGCCGCCCTTTCAAGTTTATACAATTCCGGAATTGTTGAGAAAAGTTAATAATTCTTGATTCTTTTGTATTTCATAGATACTTTCAAGGTGTGTTGCGACTGTCTTTTACAAAATGTCCTTTCTTACGAAGAATATGACGCCATAACTTTTACTTTTACGTTTTCCAGAATTATTTACCTGAATTTTGTAACTGTACGTTTGTACTTAAAATAAATGTGTTGAATTTGGGTTCCGAGTTATTCAGTTTACTTGTATGTTCTGAAAAATTATAAATGCTTCTTGTTGATAGTTAAACTTCATTTTATTTATGATACAAATGAGGCTCAATGAATTAGTTTGAGAAAATTACTATAGAAGGAATTACCAAGTTTTCAGATTTTTACAATACAAAAATATTTGAACATTATATAATATATACATCATAACACAATATATATATATATATATATATTACTTATTATTTATATGTATATTATAAAAATATGCATATTACATATACATATTTTTGATAATTAAGATTATCAAAAATAGCAAACAAAGAATTCCAAGTGTATTTCAGAACGTCACCTAAATTTACTTTCTACGTCTACAAATGTTAATTTATCTTTAATTTTTATTTACAATTATAAATTAATCAGTTTTATTTTAAATTAATTATTTAAATATTAAAAATTAAAATAGTCTAAAGATACTTGAGGTTAACTACATTATTCCATTGATAAAAGAATTCATATTTGTTGATAATTAAAAATACTATTCTGAATTGAATAACTTCGTTACCGAAATATATATTAATAATAATGATAACTGGAAGTATTCTTATAAAATTTATATTGTGTCATAACATTTTAATATGAAATCACGTTGAAATGTTATGTTATTCGGGAATATAAGAATAAAATTATAGGTCACACATGGTATAGTCTAAAAAAATTTTATAACATACAGTTGAGGAAATAAATTTATTTATTTATAAGAACTATCAAGAAAACTTTGAAAAAAAATTTTACTATAATAGTTACTATGACTTAAAACTTACGAAATAATAATTATTGAGAAAAGCTTTATTAAATGATAATTTTCGTGAAATTCGTTAGCTATGTGGCTTTTCTAACATTTAATATCATATTTTTAAAAATAGAATAATTTTTATTATACAAATATATTTAGTTTTAAAGTATTAAATATTTTCTTACATTATTAAAATTAATCAAATTCTCAGTTTTAAGATTAAAAATGATATTTTCTTTTTCGTATATTCTTATTAAATTCTTAAGGAATAAATAATTAACCTGGTTATATATCCTTTTTGTCAATAAAAGGAAATATAATTTATTACTTTCAGAGTAATTGCATTATTTTTTTAACTCTGATAAAACATTTATACTAACGAATTAATCTATTTTCAATTTAAAAGTTTCATTACACTTTTTTGATGAATTGAATTAAAACTAAAAAAATTGAGGTATGTCTGATAAAATTAAAATTTTTGAGGATTCATTTAATTCAAAAAATAATTTCTTATTTGTCGAAATAAAAATTTGGTGGGCTAAAAGTACTGAGAGAAAGATAATTTGTTATGTAATTCACTAATTATAGTTAAAATTAAAAAACTAACTAACTTAACTAAATCACTAATTATAGCTATTAGCTAAAATTTCATAAAAAACACATTCGAAAGAGAATTTTTTTGATAAATAATAGCATTAATTTATAAATGCCTTATATTTGCATAATCTCATTAATTAACAAAAAACTGAGCTTCAGTAATTCATATACTATTATGATTAATTCCATTACATTTAATAATTTTTTTGCTCAGTATTTGCTCAAAAATTATCATTGGAAGTTACAAAATAATTATAATTAATTAGTTTAGCTAATATATCGCTTGCAGGAAATATATATCTTGTTTCAAAAAGGAATAGTTCTGGCTGCAAAGTGTTTTTACAAAAATAAGAATTAACTTTTCCAGTACAATAACTGAAACGTTATTGGTAAAAAATAATTTAGATCAAATCATTAGTAGTCATTTACAATTTGTTTCAAAAATCATTCATTCATTTATAAAAGAGTTGTAATCAGTGAACCATTTAAAAAAGATAACTTGATTAGCCTAATATAATAAAAAAAGTTTCTGATTTCCATTATTTTTTATACTGTGTAAAAAATATGAGCACATTAAATATTAAAAAACTATTTTTATGACAGATAAAAATGTTTTATATGTAATGCTTCATAAAATATGATTTTCAAAATTCTTCATTTATCTTATGAAGTATTTATTTTTCTTTTGAAATTCTTGAAACTAGAAGCCGTATATAATTGAATATGTGTATTTACTTTTCATGTAAAACAGATGCTTTAAACAATAATTTTGTGAAATTTATTTAAAAAAGCTATTCATAAAAGTAAATTATACAAGAGTTGTAATCAGTGAACTCTTTTGAAAAGAGAATTTAATTACCTTAATATAATAAAAAAAAATATTCTGATATCCATTATATTTTATACAAATAAAAAAAAATCAGAGCCTGTTTATTAAAAACATATCTTAAAGTGGTAAGTACAAGTTAAATACAGCTAGTACAGTAACTCTAAGTAAGTAAATTTTTATATCACAGTTTCTTAACTGCAAGTGGATTCCTAACCACTACAATCAGCCATTTCCCCACTAGGATTCGAACCTGAATGCTGTGGCACCGAGCGCCGGAGTACTAGTCTTTATATCAGATCTTTTAAGTTAAATATGCATTTCACTGAGGTTTAAAATATTCAAAACTTGATTTTAAATCACTCCTATTATTGAACAAAGTTATTATGCAGTTTATTTAAAACACATTTAAGAATGCATAACACTAATATTAATTATGAGTATGTAGCAAAATTTATTCATCTTTATTGGATCTCTATTTAAATAATCAAAATACGAATTAAATATAAATTTATGTGAAATAACATTTTCAATATTACTAACATATACAAATCATCACTGTGATGAAATTAAAACTTTTAATGTTGTAATGATAATAATGAAATGTTGCAAAGACTTTAGCTGGAATAAGCTTTTCAAAGCATTACTTCTTAAGCAATTAATAGCGATTAAATATGAACAATAATGCATAGTAAAAAATAAATATGATTTGTAAATTTATTCCTGCAAAGTAACTAATTCAAAAAGTTATGAATTATATATTTATCCTAATACACATTCTCAACATTCAATACTAATTAAAATACCCAAATACGTTCTACCACATTTATAACTATTCAACCATTCTACCAACCAATGCGTTCTTATTAAATAAAACCACACATCTTCAGTTTGTCATAGGTACTAATCAAGCACGCCGAATCGAAGCAAAACCACTAAAATCACCCACTATTGCTTCCACAAATTGCATTATCCGACCAAAGAGGGCGCTGCTGCGATTCATCGGCGGTTGCCAAAGTCATTAAGAGAACTCCGAGTCAATCAATCAAGTAATCTGACAACGCGGCTTAGCTTCCGTAATTTCGGGATATCGGACGAATAAGGGGACTTAAATCACTGTAACCGTGTTCGTTAAGCGATTAATGACTGGGTGCGAGACTGTAATGTTAAATGTAGAAATGTTGCAAGTATGCTGGGGGATTTTTGAAAGCAATTGATCGCTTTTTAATAATGAGAACTTTAGTTTTAAAGACGGAGATTTTGGTAGAGGGATGTAGATAACACTGTTAGTGAAAATGATATTCAAATTAAGCACACATTTAACAAAATTAACTATATAAGTAATAAATTAATTTAATTCTACCTCATTTAAGCATCATTATGATAATTTAGATACATTATTAATCCTCTAATTATCAACTGCTTTCAGTGATACATAATATTTGAGTTTCAAATAACTTTATTTTATGAAATTAGTTTAGAAATTTATTATTTATTGCTGATTTCTTTTAAATTTGATTTCACTACCTTTGTTGATACTTTTATTTTTTAAAGAAATTTTCATTAATAAAATATATAAGTGAGAATATTTTTAATGGTTTTTACTCATATATAAAAGTTACACCTGAACTTAAACTAAACTTCTAACATTTTAAAAATATGTATAATTTACATGAATATTGATTGGTAAAGTGTGGTGATTAACAGTTATAACCGTGTACCTCCCTACACACTGGGAAGAACCCTCCTCCTGTGGGAGTTCAGTCCACCTCAAGACTCTCACCTTAGAAGAAGGATACCGTTTTACATAATTTTAGATAGGAAGTACATTTTTCTATACTACATTAAAAGATTCGTGATTAAAGTAGCTTTTTTTTTTGTGAAGTATTAACCAAGAAATAGTTATTGTCTTCTTATATATTTTGATGTTCAAAAAGTTTTTGAATTTAGGCAACAATGGACATAGTAAATGTCAAAGAAAGTTCGCCGTTAAAAGAGAAATATAAAAGATATGCAGAAATAACATCAATGAAAGGATTACAGTTATAAATATATCTTGTAACCTTGCTTTTCCCCTACACACTGGCAAGAGTGTGGCGTTCATAAGAAACGGTCAGTTGGCCTCGACACTCTCACGCTAGATGAAGTATAGTGCAACCTGCACTGCCGATGAGAAATGTTTAGTTTATAGTCTCTCGTCCCGAGAGAAAATATATTTAGCGCATCCGGCACATTAGTTGACTTACAGACTCTCACCCTGAGAGAAAGTATGTTTCGCGTACCTGCGCGTATCCGACTTTCGGGTTTTCTGTTTAGAAGTGGAGCCCTTTCACGAATCTATAATTATCTGTCTTTCTTCATCAATACTACAGCCAGTTACAGGCCAAAAGCAGTTCATGAGCTTACTGTATATGACTTTGTCCGGGGCAATAGTTTGCCATATCTCTCGCCCCATATCGGCATATCGCCAGATCTATTGACTCCCAGATCTCTCCCACTCTATCTTGACTTTAGATCTATTTCGACTAAACCAACCTATCTTGTGGGAGGGTCTCTTCTTCGGGTGTCTTCAATTGTAGAAAAAGTAACATTTTTAGTTGCATTTGAGTCATAACTGAAAATGCGTTCCAGCTATCTAATACAACTTGCTTTTATAACCTTTACAATATCAGGTTTTTATGAATTTGTTGCAAATTTCATGCTTATATTATTTACTTATAGTGTCTTATGTATTGTATGTCTCTAATTGTATGTGTGTTGTGTTTGCGCGTTTGCTAATAAAGCTGGGAATTTTCTAACCCGAACCTCAAGTATCTCAATCAAATCAAACACAATTACAGTCTGGTTGCCCAACCTGCACACTACACAGATATACAAAAAATATTTATTTTTATTTTAATTAATTCTCAGGTTTTCGAGTGTTTTTTAAGAAATCAATTAAAGACACAAAATCATAATAAATGATCTCTTAAAAATGGCATCTTCTTCAAAACTTAGGAGGCAATCTACAATTTCATTTTACTCTCTTACATTGCCATAAATTTTTCATTTCCACAATAAATATGTTCCTAAATATTTTAAAAACCGTAACACATGTAATACAATCCACATCAACCGCAAAAATAAGATGTATAAAACATTTATTATCCAGACACTTGCCCGAAACCGACTGCAGCTAACAGACATAAAACAAATTTTTATCGCCATTTACAATTCCGATTAGTCACGCAGGTTCTGCCGCAGTTCTTTTTGGCTGTCTTCGCTCCCAATTCGTACGAGTTCTCATTTCATCATTCATCCTCTGCGCATTCTTTCATGGAGCCCCGAAAAGATTCGCTGAATCCATTAAAATTTCCATTTAAAGCGCAGTTTTGAACTTCTCCAAAGGGAAGGCTTATGAATATTTCAAATTCACGGAATTTTTATTTCTCTATTCTCATTGCTAAAAATAAAAAAAGTTCAAACAGAAAATCTGAATTATAAACCGCTGGAATTTAATTTATAAATTGTAAAAATTTTGAACCTTTAAATAAATGGAAACGTTTAATCTGAGAGTTTCAACGATTTTATATTATTTATCCAAATCAACAAATTGAATTATTTTTCTCTCTGCTTAAAATATAAAGAGGAAATGAAAGAATATAACTGATTTCATTTGCAGTTAATTTATTCATAAATATAAATAGTAATCAGTTCCTTTACGTTAAGATTTCCGTTGCCATTTAAATCACACAAATCCATAAAATTTGCTTTGACATAGCCAATAAAATTTAATTTATATTAAAAAGATAATCTTTGAAGCATTTTTGGCAACGATTGATATTTAAAAATAGCATCTGTTTTTCGCAGAATAGAAAATACGCTCTGGCGTTCGGTGCCACAGGTTTCTGGTTCGAATCCCAGCGATGTCAAGGTTGCTTGTAATGGTTCGGGATCCACTTTAAGCCTCAGCTCCCGGCCTAATATAGCTGTAAAAGCGTCGGGGCCTATGGCTGACATGCCTACCGCATAAAAATAAAATATCTCATGTATCGGAATCTGCCAGTAGATTGAAGGCATTGGCATGCCATGAGGCTGTTACGCCATTGAAGACTGTTTGGTTTGTCGCTCTACGGTCATTTTGTGTGCACGTTAGGCTAATTATACAGGCACCTGCAGTTTAATGTGAATTCCGAGCCACTATCAAACAGGCATGCATCCTGTTGGATACAAAGATCATCCAACAGGATGCATGCCATCAGATTAGCTTTATCCCAAGAGGAAATATATTTGGCGCATCCCAAGATATTAGTTGGCCTACAGACTCACACTTGGAGAAAGTATAGTTCGCACAACACGCGCATGGTCGAGTATCGGGTTTTCGGCTTAGAAGGGAATACTTCCACGAATCTATAATTTTGTGTCTTTAAATGTGGTAAATATTCTATGTCTCGAATTGTATGCATGTGGTGTTGTGAGTGTGTCAAAAGAGCTGCGAGTTCCCAAAACCTGTGCCTCAAGTAACTCAATCAACCACACCCATTTACAATC
The DNA here is from genome assembly GCA_021605095.1 of Caerostris extrusa. NCBI lineage: Eukaryota > Metazoa > Arthropoda > Arachnida > Araneae > Araneidae > Caerostris > Caerostris extrusa. The sequence continues at coordinate 148,056 of BPLR01011144.1, read as the reverse complement.
AGGTTGCCCAAACTGCACACTACACAGTTATATTAAAAAATATTTATTTTATTTTAATTAATTCTTAAGTAAGAAAGGAAGAAAAGAAAGAAGATCTTGAAGATAATCTTTAAAATAATCTTAACATAATAAGATAAGCTTTTAAAAATCAATTAAAGAAAGAAAAACAATATATGATATTTTAAAAATTACATCTATTTCAAAACATTTGACAATCTACAGATCATTTTATTCTCTTACACAGCGATAAATGTTTCCTCTCAACAATAAATATTTTAAAAACCGTAAAACATGTAATACAATTCACATCAACTGCAATATTAAGGTGTATAAAACATTTATTATCCACACTTGCTCGAAACCCACTACAGCTAACAGACATAAAACAAATTTTTATCGCCATTTGCAATTCCGATGAGTCACGCAGGTTCTTTTGGCCGTCTTCACTCCCAATTCGCATGAATTCTCATTTCATCATTCATTCTCTGCGCATTCTTTCATGAAGGCCCGAAAGATTCACGCTAAATCCATTAAAATTTCCCATTTAAAGCGCAGTTTTGAACTTCTCCAAAAGGAAGTTTTAGTTATTTCAAACTCGTGGATTTTTTTATTCCTATATTCTCATTACTGAGAAATAAAAATAAAGTTGAAAACTGAAAATCTGAATTATAAACCGCTGGAATTTAATTTGTAAAATGTAAAAATTTTGAAGCTTTAAATAAATGGAAACGTTTAATAAATTAATTGTTTCGCGATTTTATATTATTTATCAAATCAAGAAATTGAATTACTTTTAAAAAAAGAGAAATTTAAAAATGCAATTGATTTCATTTATTCATAAATATAAATAATAATCAGTTTCTTTTGCGTTAAGATTTCCCATTGACATTTAAATGACATACAATTTGCTTTAATATAGCCAATAAAAATTTTTTTTTTTTTGTCGATAAAATCATCTTTAAAGTATTTCGACAGCGATAGATATTTACAAGCAACATTCATTCGTCACAGAAAAAATACGCTATGGCACTTAATTCTCTATGGTTTCTAGTTCGAATGCTGGCGATAGCATGGATGTTTGTAGTGTTTCAGAATCTTTAAACACTAGATGTCCCGGTCTAATGCGACTATAGAACAACGGGCTTCAAAGTACAATGGGTAATAAAGAGATAAAATTATTATACATGTTATTTTAAAAATTGCATCTTCATCAAAACTTTTGCTACAATCCAGAAAGATTTTATTCTTTTACAGCATGTTAAATTTTCCCTCTCAACAATAAATATTTTAAAAACCGTAAAACATGTAATACAATTCGCATCAACAGCAAAAAATAAGGTGTATAAAACATTTATTATCCAGACACTTGCTCGAAAACGACTGCAGCTAACAGGCATAAAACAAATTTTTATCGCCATTTACAATTCCGATGAGTCACGCAGGTTCTGCCGCAGTTTTTGGCTGTATTCGCTCCCAATCCATATGATTTCTCATTTCATCATTCATTCTCTGCATTCTTTCATGAAACTCCGAAAAGAATCGCTAAATCCTTTAAAATTTCCATTTAAAGCGCAGTTTTGAACTCCAGGAGGGAAGGTTTGTGAATATTTCAAAATTCTTCTTTAGTCGTGGATTTCCTATTTCTCTATTCTCACTGAAGAGAAATAAAAAAAAAAAAAAAAAAAAATTTGAGAAGCGAAAATGTGAATCATGAACCACTCGAATTTAATATGTATATTGTAAAAATTTGAAGCTTTAAATAAACAGAAACGTTTAATAAATTAATTGTTTCTCGATTTTATATTATTTATACGACTCGACAAATTGAACTATTTTTCTCTCCGCTTAAAATATAAATTGAAAAAATTTTAATTTATTTCATTTAGAGTTAATTTATTCATAAATATTAATAATAATTAGTATCTTTTCGTTAAGACTTCCCATTGTCATTTAAAACACATAAATCTATCAAATATGCTTTGATATAGCCAATAAAATCGATTTTTATGTTGATAAAGCCATTTTTAAAGTATTTTTGGCAACCATAGATAGTTACAAACGAAAAAAATACGCTCTGGCGCTGGGTGACACAGGTTTCGGGTTCGAGTCCAGGCGACGGTATGGATGTTTGTAATGATTCGGAATCCACTTAAAACCATAGTTCCTTCCTGATATAGCTGTAAAAGCATTGGGCGTACAGCTGACAATCCTACCCTGTAAAAAGAAAACATCTCATGTTTCGAGTCTGGCAGTAGGTAGAAGGCCTAGGTCCATCATACATCATGAGGCTATTGCGTCATTGAAGACTATTTGGTTTGTCGCTCTACGGTCATTTTGTGCCCACATTAGGCTAACTAGACCGGGACCTCCAGTTTAACGTGGATTCGAACCACTGTCAAACATGCATGCCCCTGATTAGATTCGAAACTGAAGTTTGTAGTGTCAAAGTCTCGAGCGTTAGCTAATTGGCCATCAGACCCGATTCAATCCGAGAGGAAATATATTTAGCGCAACCCAAGATATTAGTTGGCCTACAGGTGCCTAATTACACCGGGACCTACATTTTAACGTGGATTCGAACCAACTTTGAACACGCATGTCCCCGATTGGATTTGAACCTGAAGCTTGTGGTGGCAAATACCCAATCGCTAGAAAATTGGCTATCAGGCCCGCTTATCTCGAGGATTATTAGTTGGCCTACAGACTCACACTCGGAGAGGGAGTATATTTCGCGCACCCTGCGCGTTGTCGAGTATTGTGTTTTCGGCTTAGAAGTGGAATGCTTCCACGAATCTATAATTATGTTCCTTTAAATGTGGTAAATATTCTATGTCTCGAATTGTATGTGTGTGGTGTTTGGGCTCATATAAATAAAGCTGCAAATTCTAAAACCTGGGCCTGAAATATCTCAACCCAACCCCATCTCATGGCCCCACCTTCACAGTACACATTTACATATAAAAAATATTTGTTTTATTTTAATTAATTCTTAGTTTCCCGAATGATTTAAGACTTAAATTAAAGAGAGAAAATTATACATGATACTTTAAAAATCACATTTATTTCAAAACTTATAAGACAATCTATAGAACATTTTATTCTCTTACAGCGTGTTAAATCTTTGCTCTCAACAATAAACATTTTAAAAACCGCAACACATGTAATACAGTTCACATCAACCGCAAAAAATAAGGTGTATAAAACATTTATTATCCAACACTTGCTCGAAAACGACTGCAGCTAATAGACATAAAACACATTTTTATCGCCATTTTACAATTCCGATGAGTCACGCAGGTTCTTTTGTAGTTCTTTTGGCTGTCTTCGCTCTCAATTCGCATAAATTATCATTTCATCATTCATTCTCTGCGCATTCTTTCAGGAAGCCCCGAAAAGATTCGCTGAATCCATTAAAATTTCCATTTAAAGCGCGGTTTTGAACTTTTCCAAAAGGGAAGGTTTATGAATATTTCAAAACTCTTCTTATTTAATCGTGGATTTCTTATTTCTCTATTCTCATTGCTGAGAAATAAAAATTAAGTTGAAAACCGAAAATCTGAATTATAAACTGCTGGATTTTTTAATTTGTGAAATGTAAAAATTTTGATGTTTTAAATAAATAGAAACGTTTAATAAATTAACTGTTTCGCGATTTTATATTATTTATGCAAATCAAGAAATTTAATTACTTTTTTCTCTGTACTTAAAATGTAAAGAGGAAATGAAGTAATGCAATGTATTTCATTTACAGTTAATTTATTCATAAATATAAATTAGTTATTTTGCGTTAATATGTCTCATTACCATTTAAATCACATAAAATTTGCTTTGATACAGCCAATAAAATTTATTTTATATTGAAATGATCAGCTTTAAAATATTTTGGCGACGATATTATTTACAAAAATCATTTATTTGGCGAAAAAAAGAAAATATACCAAAATAGGAATTCAAGTGAATATTTTGATCAAATTGTTCAGAGCTTCAAACCCGACTCGTGACTCAGTGGCAACGTGAACATTATGGCTGAGGTTTAGTCCGCTGGTGGCTTTATTGTAGACACTGTTTCAAAATGAGCAGACACGATGACGTTTGGAATGTCCATCATCTTGCCTCGTAAGTCTGACTATCTGGTTGGTGGGAGTTTTCCGAGTTTTCTCCCATACCCTACACAAATGCTTGGCAGTACCCTAAAAAGTCCTCAAATGCCCTGGACTTCTAACCATCACTACAGAAACTGTCCTTTTCCTTCCATCCCTGAGTAGAATGATTACTCATGGGATGTCCGACCCACACTGCAGGACACTAAGGATTAGACATACACAACTTCAATTTAAGTGTTTCGAAGAAGAATTTAGACACAGCACAAATATTCATTTATAAATAAAATATATTGAAGTATTCAGAAAATTAGTTTTCACTAATCAATTTCTTTATCGAAGATTAATCGCAATGTTTTGCATTATAACACGTAAACGTGCATTTTTAGTCAGTTTCAATCAAAAATTCTGAATATTAAAATTATTTAATCTTGGCCTGATGGTCGAGGAACTAGCTCTCTGGCGCCCGGTGCCACAGGTTTCGGGTTCCAGTCCCAGCTGTGTCGTGTATGTTTGTAAAGATTCAGAATCCACTTTAAATCGTAGATCCCGGTCTAATATAAGTGTTGGGCATAGGGGCTGATAAAAGGGCTCCGTCAAAAGGCATAGGGCTCCGTCAAATGAAAACCTCTCCAGTCTTTAGATCTGCCGGTAGGCAGGCGTCCATGGCCCACCATAGGCCTGTTGCGCCAATGAAGAAAAACTTTATTTAATGAGAATCACCAAATATTTATTTTATTCATAAACAAATTCCACAAATTAAATAAATATATCAGAAATTAAAATTTTAATCTGAAAGAATTTCACTACAGGGTTGTTTAGAAACTTAATATTTTTCTAATCTGGACCTAGTTTAAACACTTTTTTTTTTATTTCTTTCAACAAAGAATAGTTTGAACAAGTATTCTTTTTTTTAATTGAGAGGAGTCCAGTTTCAGGGCAGATGCTTAGAGAGAAAACACTTTTTTGGTAGTGAAAAACAAAATGCATTAGCGACATTCGGTCTCTCCGGTGAATGTCTCAGTTTTTGTTTTTAACGGCTCTCTGCTCTAATTAATTGGAAACTAACTTAATTAGAAAGGATATAAGGTAAAAAGAAAAATATCCTATCGTATTAAATGCTTGGAGTAATCCTTGGCTCTATAAAATGATGAGCTCTGAATGAATGATCCTGAACACCTGTAAACTCAGTCTCCCATTAAAATATGTTAAGAGGTAAACCTATTCAAAAGTCTTGCTATTGTCTTCTAACCTTTTCATGTTTAGTGGATGTTTCTAATGGTAAATATAAAGAAAGTGGAAGAAAATGATTTTTAATGTCCTATTAACAAGGTTTTCTAAAATCAAATATAATTTGAGTTCTTTTTTAAAAAAGAAAGAAAACGATCTCTTTGGGGTGTAAACCGTTTTAAATGCAAGTATATTCGCAATTACACTGGATTTTATTGAGTTTAAAAGGAACTCTTTTTTTTTATGTAAGAATGAATTCTAATATAATTATTGGTGAAACTTTACAGGCTTGATGGCCGAATGACTTGCAGCGGTTGCCACAGGTTTCTGGTTCGATATCATGGATGCATGTAATAGTTCGAAATACACTTTAAACTTTATGTCCCGATCTACTATGAAAGTTGGGCGTAGGGCTGACAACCCTACCCCTTAAAAAAGAAACTTTCCTATCATCTTCTGCCACGAAATATGAAAAGTAGACAGACCGGCTTAGCCCACCATTGTGCTATTGAGCCAATGAAGAAGAATGGAGCTCAGTCGGCGAAGAGACTAATGTTCTCGCTCTCAGTGCCGCAGGTTTCGGGTTCGATTCCCTGTGATGCAATGGATGTTTCTAGTAGTTCGCAATCCGTTTTAAATAGTATGTTCCGGAACATAATAAGAATTTTCGGCGGAGCTTTGACATCCCTACACTGTAAGAAAGAAAGCATGTCATGTCTCGAATTCTGCCAGTAGAGAGTTGGCATTGACGCACCATAGGGCTACTGCGCCAATTAAGAAGAAAATGAGTATGACCAAAAGATATTTTATTTATAGACTATATTTAATTTGTCAAAATATATCAGAAATTTTAATCTATAAACACCTTTTAGTGATATTAATTCAAACTTAATATATTTTTTTAAACTGGACCTATTTTATTAAGCCAACTAACTACACTAAACTAACTCCTTGTTGCAGAATAACTTTTTTCTGTTTTTGTAAATCATCACCCTGATAAATTCATATTCTTCATCAAACTTTCACTAAAACTCATACGCGGAGTTTATACATTTTTTATTTCTTTCAACAAAGAATAATTTGACCAAGTATTCTCTTTTAATTGAAAGGAGAACAGTTTCAGGGCAGATGTTTAGAGAGAAAACACTTTCTTGTAGAAGAAAAAAAGAAGAACCCATTAGAGAAATTCAACCTCTCCGGTTGAATGTCTCCTGTTTTTATTTTTAACGGCTCTCTGCTCTAATTAATTGGAAACTAACTTAATTAGAAAAGGATATTAAGGTAAAAAAAATATTCTATCGTGTTAAATGCTTGGAATAATCCTGCGCTCTATAGAATGATGAGCTCTGAATGAATGATGATGAACACCTGTAAACTGAATCTCCCATTAAAATACGTTAAGAGGCAAACCTACCCAAAAATCTTGCTATTATCTTCTATCCTTTTATTGTTCAGTGGAGGTTTCTAATGGTAAGAGAAAGAAAGTGGGAGAAAATTATTTTTAATGTTTTTTAACAAGGTTTTCTAAAATCATTGATCTTTTTTTTAAAAAAAAAAAAGAAAATGATCTTTTTGGGGTGTAAACCATTTTAAATGCAATTATATTAGCAATTACATTGGCTTTTACTGAGTTTTAAAAAAACTTTTTCTTGATGTAAGAATGAATTATATGCTAATGTAAATGTTGATAAAACTTAACGGGCCTGATGCCCGACAGACTAGCGCTCGGTCCACAATTTTCGGGTTCCAGTTATGGCGATGGCATGGATGTTTTTAAATGATTCGGAATACACTTTAAACCGTATTTCCAGTCTAATATTACTGTTGGACAATGAAAACATCTCATGTCTCGAATTCTGCCAGTAGACAGACGGGCTTGGTCTACCATAGGGCTGTTGAGCCAATGAAGAAAAATGGGGTCCTATTGGCCGAGTGACTAATGCTCACTCTCTCAGTGCCACAAGTTTCGGGTACGAATCCCGGTGATGACATGGATGTTTCTAGTGGTTCGAATCCGTTTCACACAGTAGGTTCCGTCTAATATGACTATTCGGCGGAGGGTTTGCAACCCTATCCTGTATGAAAAAAAACATCTCCTGTCTCGATTTCTATCAGCAGGCAGTTGACCTCGGCCCACTGAAGGGCTGTTGAGCAAATGAAGAAGAAATTTAGTTAATGATAATCACCAAAAATATATTTTATTCGTAAACTATCCCTCTATGTACTTTTTTCTGAAATAAATATATCAGAAATTTTAATCTCAAAGCAACATTTCAGTGAAATTATTTCAAATTACTATTTTTTAAAACCAGACCTATTTGCGTTAGCCATCTAGCTACACTAAGCTAACTTCTTGCTGCAGGATATCTTTTTCTGTTTTTGTAAATCATAGCCCTGAAAAATTCATGAAACTTTCTCTAAAACTCTTACGCGTTAGTTAATACATTTTTTTTTTTTTTTGCTTCAACAAAAGAAGTAGTGTGAACAAGTATTATCTGCTAATAGAGAGGAGCATAGTTTCAGAGCAGATGTTTAGAGAGCAAACACTTTTTGGTAGAAGAGAAAAAAAAAGAATGCATTAGCGAAATTCGGCCTCTCGGTGAATGTCTCCGGTTTTCGGTTTGAACGGCTCTCTGCTCTAATTAATTGGAAACTAACTTAATTAGAAAGGATGTAAGGCAAAAGAAAAAAGATCCTATCGTATTAAATGCTTGGAATAATCCTCCGCTCTATAAAAATGATGAGCTCTGAACTAATGATGCTGGACACCTGTAAACTTAATCTCCCATTAAAATATGTTAAGAGGCAAACCTATCCAAAAATTCTTGCTATTATCTTCTATCCTTTTATTGTCCAATGAAGGTCTCTAATGGAAAGTGGAAGAAAATGATTTTTAATGTTCTTTCAATAAGGTTTTCTAAAATCAATGATAATTTGAGTTCTTTTTTTTTAAAAAAAAGGAAACGATCTTTTTGGGATGTCATTTTTAAATGTAATTATACTCGCACTTACATTGGCTTTTATTGAGTTTAAAAAGAGTTGTTGTCTTTATGTAAGTATTAATTATAATATAATTGTGGGTGAATCATTAGAGGCCTGATGGCCAAGTGACTAGCGCTCTGGCCTTTGGTACCACATAGGCTTCAAATTCGTGTCCTGGCAATGGCATGGGTATTTGTGAGGGGTTCGAATTCACTTTAAACTATAGGTGCTGGTCTAATTAGCCTTAATTATACAAAAAATGACCGTAGAGCGACAAACCAAACCATGAAAAGCAGACAAAATCTCATGCTGGAATCAGGCAGACTGCCTTGGTCCGCCATGGGGCTCTTACGCCAATGATGAGGATGAATCATTAATAATTATACTCACGATGTAACGGAAAGAACAGCTTCTGCTGTGATGAACCATCCGTAGGTTGAAGTCTAACTAGGCTCCGTGTCACTGAAGAAATAGGGCAATGTCTTCCGGGAGAACAATTAGAGCGAACTACCCCCATTTGAGTATCGTATGGGAGAAAACCCAGAAAACTCTCACTAGGTAGTCCAACTAACGAGGCAAGTTGCTGACCATCACAAACGCCATCGAGTTTTCTCGTTTTCTGAAACAGTTTCTACAACATTGTCGCCAACGGACTCAACCTCAACGGTCATAACCTAAAGTATGCGCAATGTTGACCAGCGGCGCACTTTGCCACTGAGCCACGAGTCGAGCTTATTGTAAGACAATGCAATAAAAGCAGACAATAATATAGTATAATATATTATAATAAAATCAAATAAGAAATTTTAAGCATGATATTACATTAATTTAATAACTGTTTAAATATTTGGATCTTTTTTTTGTAACAGCCAAACCCAAAAGTGGTGAGAATTGGTTTTTATTGATATTAACTTTTTCTTAGTGTGTTACAAAAAACAACTTCTTTAATATAGAATCTTTTTGATGTGGTATAGAAAATTATGTATCTTTCAAATTCAATAGAAAAACTAATTTTATTTCTTCATTTATGGTATTTCATATTTATTACTGAAAAAGAATAGTGAATCTTAACATTAAAGCGGATATCTCTTCTGTCTCATAAATTTCTGTATAAACTGCCAGGAGAAATGAAACGGTGAAAAACTTTCGAATGTAATATTTTTTAAAGATTTTTATGAAAGACATATTTTATTTCCCAAAAGACATAACTGGCATATCAGCTATAAAATTAAAAGTATTTTTAACAGTTCTTTTAAAATGAATGAAAAGTGAAACGACACTCATCGAGTCTACAAAGCTTCAGGATAGATTTAAAAAAAAAAAAATTTCAAAAAACCTGGGAAAATATAAATGACAACATTTGTTACCAGGTCTTGTTACTCATCTTGAATTTTCAAACATATTGTCTGAAAAGGAGATATATACCTTTTCAGTTAATCATTTACTTTTAAATAGTCAATGTCTACTGTCACGATTTCAAAATCTACACAACAATGTGCCTTTACACATTTCTACTCTTGTCAAATAATTTCTAGTAAATGAAAATGTAGTTTATTCTCCTGATTTGGCAGTTGCTTTTTGCTGTCTAAAGTTGTCTCAAAATCAAAAATCTTTATTTTAATAGCAGTAAAGAGGTACAAATGAATAATTCCAAAGATGTAAATAAAATCAAAAGATGAGTAAAGAAATTTAGTAAAGAAAATATAGACTATGCAAGAATACATATTGAAGGAGGGATAAAAATTAAAAATATTTCTCCTTAAAATTTCAATTTGAAATCAACTTAAAAGGTATTAGTTTAGCTTGTGAAAGTTTTAATTTAGCTTGTTCTAATTTCAATTAAAACTTTTAGCTACTTTGTATGTCATCACAAACTCTATGCTCCACCCTATTTCTTAAATCTGAAAGCCTAGTTACATTTTTCAGTTTTTTCAATTCCTACTATTAGTTTAAACTCTCTCTCTCTCTCTATATATATATATATATATATATATATATATATATATATTGTTCAAATTTTCAATAGTTAATAAGATAATTTTTTTTTCATCCACCCAAGTTCAAATACATTTTTTTAACTTGTAGTGGATGTCACTTGATGTTAATACAGTTTTTCAAATATTATTTCATTAATTAAATTTAATTAATTAATTTTAGTTTTTTTTAGATTTAAGTTGCATATATCTAATAACAGATGGCGCCAGTTGTAAGAGGAAAATTTCAACTTTATTTCTAAAGGACTTTTCTGCCATATAGTGAAAAAAAAAAGTAGGAATTGACTTAATTTTTTTATATTACTTGTTTAATTGCTAATTATGCTAATTATTAAACTCTATAAGTTTTAGTAGATGATGGATAATTGTTGTGACTAATCCTAAGTGCCCCTGCAGAGTGGGATGGACATCTCATGAGTAATCTTATTCATGGATGGAGGTAAAGGAACATATAATATATTACGCTTAAAATTATAATATATATATTATTAATTATATATTATTAATATATACTCGTATTATGTATTAAAGCTAATTTGCTTTTATATAAAAGCAAATAAGCAGATAAGAACAACAATAACTTATTTTAACCATTAACTTCCCACCACCAAGTGAATTACAATTCATTCTTACATTAAGAAAATAATTCTTTTAAGCCCAATAAAAGCCAATGTAATTGCTAGTATAATTGAATTTAAAATGATTTACACCCCCAAAAGATTGTTTCCTTTCTTTAAAAAAGGAATTCAAATTATCATTGATTTTAGGAAACATTGTTAAAAGAACATTAAAAATATTTTTCTCACACTTTCTTTTACTTACCATTAGAGACCCCACTGAACAATAAAAGGATAAAAGATAATAGCACGATTTTTGGATAGGCTTGCCTTTTAACATATTTTAATGGGAGATTGAGTTTACAGGTATTCAGCATCATTAATTCAGAGCTCATCATTCTATAGAGCGCAGGATTATTCCAAGCATTTAACACGATAGAATATTTTCTACCTTAATATCCTTTCTAATTAAGTTAGTTTCCAATTAATTAGAGCAGAGTGCCGTTAAAAACAAAACCGGAGCCATTCACCGGAGAGGCCGATTTTCGCTATTGCATTCTTCTTTTTCTCCTACCAAAAAGTGCTTGCTCTCTAAACATCTGCCCCTGAAACTATGCTCCTCTCAATTAGCAGATAATACTTGTTCAAACTATTCTTTGTTGAAAGAAAAAAAAGCGCATAAACTCCGCGTGCGAGTTTTAGTGAAAGTTGGATGAAGAATATGAATTTATCAGGGCGAGAATTTACAAAACAGAAAAATATATTCCGCAACAAGAAATTACTGTAGTCAGTTTAAACAAATAGGTCAAGCTAAAAAAATATTAAGTTTATAAACATCCTTTTACTGAAATTATTTCAGATTAAAATTCCTGATATATTTATTTAATTTGAAGAATTAATTTACAAATAAACTTTACTTTAAGTCATTCTTTCTTTTACATTTTAATCATTCTTATTAAATAAATATCTTCTTCTCTTGGTGCATCAGCCCCATGGTCGCCCATTCCGTCTGCCTAATGGCAGAATTCGAGACAGATGTGTTCTTTTTACAGATAGGGTTGTGACGCCCCCGCTCAAGAGTCATATCAGACAGTGGCCTACAATTTAAAGTGGACTACGAACCACTACTAACATTCATGTCATCGCCGAATGTGTGTGAAACCTGTAAAAACCTGTGGCACCGAACTCTAGTGCGGTGGCCATTCGGCCTTCAGGGCCCTTTGAAGTTATTAATGTCATTGAAATTTCAAAACAAGTTAAAATATCATTTCTTCATGATAATATTGAAATCACCGAAAATGATTTAAGTAAAGATACAAACTACATAAATGATGGCAGCAAAGGCTTTCTTTTTATAATCATTCACCCTTGACAGGTCGGCGAATACATATTTAAAATAGGAATATTTCAGAACGTAATACATGTTTTGTAGCATTTAGCCAGAGTTTGTCTACTCATAAGAGAGAGAGTTGAGAAAAGGTATTGAGAAATATGGCTTTATTGAAGATGTTCAAGTGGTTTATGATGTCGAGAGTTATTGATCAAGTGAATTTTCAATTGTGTATTTTGTTAACGCAGATGAGGCTATAATAGTCAAGGAGGAGCGTAATGATCAATAAATAAATAGATGAATAATTCATGTTTATTTCTCCATTACTAAAAGAGCTCACGCTCCAACTGCTAAAATTTACATGGGGTAAAATCTACATACCCAAAACTTGGTGGACGTAGAAAAGAATCAAAACAAATATTGAAAATGATTTAGTTAGAAAATAAGAAGAACTAAAATAAGAAAAAAAAAAAGGTACAGAATTGGTGAACTCGTCACCATCAAAAGAAAACATGGAAATGGTTGAGGTTGCATCCAAAATATCAAGAACCATATCAAGTCATAATGTGCAAATATCATGACAGCTACGATGTAAAGATAATCGGTCAACCAAACATCAGAACTACATCAGCTCACCGGAGATAATTTAAATCGATTCCAGGGTCGGAATAAGCATGATGACCGAAATGTTGGGAGTCCTCACTACTTATTAATTTCTTGAACAATAAATGGCATCATTATTCTATATTTTGATACATTATACTTTGTACGTCGGTAACGGATATGATTATTCTAATAATTATTCTAGTCGTTCATGAATGGCTTCTTGTCGAACTTACTTTGTATTTAAATGTTAATAAATTATGTAACTATTCTTTTTTAAGAGCCTTGCTTTATTTAATAAACGGGATCTTATCTACATTAAATTTGCATATTATATAAGTCCGCGATCCACGGTGGGCCCGGGTTACTATAGCCCCACTGTGGCCCACGCATGTCACAACAAGCGACTAAAATGAGTACCCAATGCCCTGGTATATAACCGACGGAGTAAAGTCACTTCTTCCTTTGGGGTGAAGCCTCTCCATGTCTGTATCGCAAGGTCAAGGATAAAAAGAAGCTGCATTTTTTACCTTTTATCACGACTCGTTGGTTTAAGACACAAAGAGTTCATGAACTTGGTCTAGAGGTTACTGTCGACCAAATGGGGTAAGAAGTAACAACAAAGTCGAAGGATTTTTGACTTATAAAATATCTTAATAATTTTATGACCATTATTCAAAATCCCGAAATGATTCTTAATATAACTTATTTCTTGGTATTTAAACTCCTTACAGCAAAGTTATTCGTAAGTCAACAAAATAGCAAAGTCTATTTCTTACATGGTAATGAAATATTAAAACCCTTTAGTGAAATAAAACACCTAACTAGTTCTTCTTTCGAAGGTTTTCCTTGGTTAATTTATAGTAACCTAATAATAACTAATACCATTATAGTTTTACTTGCTATAATGATATCATTATATCTTCTTTAACTTCAAAGCATCAGAACTTTGACAATAAACGTGGTAAACAATAACCTAATGGCTTCTAACACAAAACCTTAGATTTACGCAGACAACAGTCTGGTTAACAATGAACTAAAACCATTTCCAAGATTACAGTTTTCCACCTCTTCACCAACTTCCCTCTACATATAGCTATCGGGCATCATTATTTTTAGTTTATATATTTATAACTGCAAGCCTCTTATTGTTATTATTTCTTCACACACTTTTTGTCTCTTTTTCTTACAAACGAACTAGTTTTCCTTTAACAAATACGATATCCATCTGTTTTTTTTTTTTTATTATTTCTTGAACCTAAGCATCTTCAGAACATCAAAAGATCTTGAAGATAGTAACTTTTTCTTAGGTTCGATGCTTCACACTGAATTGACTACTTTACACTGTATTTGTTAGAGAAAGTATAGAAAAATATATATGTATCAATTCCATGCTGTAGGAAATACCATTTTTTCCTTCTTTCTTTCTTTATAGTTGTTGGATGGGTTGATATTGATTGATAAGGAAGGGTAACAGATTTTATCACTGTGATAGGCATCTCTTCTGTCCTATAAATCTCTGATTCTTAACAACAGCTGTCAGGCGGAATTAGATAGAGAAAAACAAATCTTTGGAATGTAATTTGCTGAAAAGCTTTTGACAAAACTTTATTTAATGTGCCCTCCGTCCCTAATGGAACTGTAGTTTTTGTTATGTTATTAATCATTTCTTTTATATTGATTAAAAGAGAAAATACGTAGTTTTAAAGTAAGTTTGTGCTTCCTGTATACATCTTTGTGGGTATTTGATGGGAAAAAGTCTATATTGTTTTTAATAAAAAAATTTTTTTCAGTTTTAATAAACAATCATTTTTTTTTTTTTTTGAAAAGCATTTTTTTTTTTTTTGCTTTTTTTTTTAATGCATAATGTATTTTTAATAAACAATCTTTGATATCTACTATGACAAATAAACAAACATACTATAGTAAAAATAATTAATTTCCAACACAATAGAAAACACTTTCAATAAACTTGATAAAAAATATTTAAATATTTGAATAAGAATATCTAAAAAAATAAAAATCGAATATGCAGTTTGATATAATAAAAAATTCTTCAACTTCTTACTTTTCATACAATTTAATTTAAATGTTATTTCGAACATTAAATAAAATTGAATTACCAAACCCGTTGCCACTCATTTATGGAAAACTGGAATCTCAGAAAGTAATTTTTTTTAATTATGCTTCATTTTCAAACAGAAACTGCATTACATATTAAGGCATATTAAAAAACTAAATAATTAGTAATTTAGTGAAAAATATGAATACATAACTGTGTATTTCTCTTTCTTCAGATTAATGTGTTTATTATATTTCCCTCTAAACTTTTTTTGTGTTACCTTTATGTGCTACTTTTCTTATTTTAATTTATTTTATTTTGGTTAGTTGTTTTTATTCTATTCTGAATCCATTTATCTTTTCATGTGTTTTAGGTGTAAAAATGTTGTGAATATCATTATCTATATTTCCCATGTCTTGTAATAATGTGTTTAAAAATGTTGTGAACTTTATTAATTACGTGAATCATCATTTTTAAGTCTGACTCGTTTTAAAAACAACAATAACATTCTTAAGCAAAATCTTCGACTATTTGTAGGGTGCACGTCATGATTGTAAACCGTTAAATAATAAATATACATTTCTATATCTTGAGTTGTATAATAATAATATTCAAAGCATGTATTCTCAGTGTTTTTATTGCATTAATTATCATTAACGATATGATTGTAAACGGTTAAATAATAAAGATACCTTTCTATATCTTATGTTCTTCGATAATAATAATCAAAGTATGTATTATCGGTGCTCCATCATTAAGTAACTTTAGCGATATTATTTGAATTAAATTTAAAAAAAATACAAAAATAATTTTAAAATAATACCTTTAAAATTATAAGAACACCTTTAAAATACCGGTTAAATTATAAAAATATCTTTCAACGTATTGAGTTCTCCAATAATAATACACAAAGTATATATTTTCGGTGTTCTATTTCATTAGATAACATTCCTTTCATATTCAAATACTATTCAATGTTTACATAACTAGCAACAAAACTCATTTGTAACAATTGCTAAAAAACAAAACAGTATAGAAAAATACACAAATTCATTGTGCTTTAACTTAAGCAATTGAGCGGGCTGCAAAAATAAATATATCTATGTCGAGAAAAAAAATGTATAAATGTTTTGAAAATGTGTAAGTGACTGCATAGTTATCATTAACTTACTATCAAATGTTTTTTGTCACAGAAAAACGATTATGATATCCAAGTTAATTTGTAAATCAATATGCTGAAATGTTATCTGTTTGAAGCAGCAATAGAAATTTTAATCGATTGCTTTAAAATACACACAAAAAAATAAAATTACAAAATTAAGCATGTTTTATTCTGCTAAACTTGTCTTGTTTTCGAGACTAAATATTGAGAATAAAGGAACAATATTCTATCTTCATTTCACTATTTACTAATGCAAACAAAACTGGATTGTTTTTTTCCTTTAAGGCGATATTTCAGTAAATTAACAGCTTTCGTTTCTAGAAAATATTTTTCTGAGGGATCTCTTCATGTTAATGATCCATATTCATGTTAAATATATGGAAAAATTGAGAAAACAACAGCTCAACAGAAGGTGGAGTAATTATTTGCCAACATTTAATCATTCTAAGAACAATAATTAGCAAAGAATAAAAATTTGTAAACTTTTTAAACAACCGTGATACAGTTCCTCCAGATATTTGGCTAACTAGACATAACTCATTAGGGGCCTGATGGCCAGTGATTCCAGCTCGGTGCCTCAGATTTAGGGTTCGGGCCCAGGGTGCCAAGGATGTTTGTAATGGTTCGGAATCCACTTTAAACCGTAGGTATAGAGCATTAGGCATGGGGCTGTCAATCCTACCCCGTAAAAAAGAAAGTATTTTCTATCTCGAAATCTGCCAGTACGCAGATGGTCCATAGGACTGTTACGCCATTGAAAAAGACAAAAATGAGTACAACTATAAGTTTTATAGCAATTAAATGAAAAAAATATATACAATTCTACAAAGGGAATTAATTCAGTTAAATAATTTATTAAATTGAAACATTGTACTTCATGATCTTTCTCAAAGGAAGTCATTCACTTGAATTCACTAGTTTTTAGAAACTATTTAGTAAATACTACTAGTGTACTTTATAATATAAGACTGATAAAAAAAAAAATTACAAGTATATACAGAGTGATTATAATTAAAGTTCCGCTTTCAAAATGCTGTAAAAAAAAAAAAAAAGAAACACTCGTCACAATGAGTTCAAATGTGCACTGAAAGCATTTGAAGAAGGGGGAAACAGTACGACATTAAAAAGTTCCAAAATGTATTAATAGATGATGTTACAAGCGGCACAAAGAAAGTGAATTAGGCTGGCAGTGATGTTTTTGAATCAAAATTACAATGTATTTGGCATGAGTTTCACATTAAACCAACTGTAGTGTTCAATGTGCTTGATTGTTTCTGTTTTTTGACAGAAGAAAATGACTTCCAAGTCATTCAACAGTTGTGATAGTTAGTGGAAAGCCCATCCACCACGGTAAGGTCATATTAAATCGGGTGGGAAAAATAAGTGGAACCTGATGCCATACCGTTTCCCTTCCTCAGGTATCTTCAGTTCAAATCTGAACTCTTTGTGACGAGCATTTGAAAGCATTTTGAAAGTAATTATAATCGCCCTGTATATAAATATATTATATTTGCAAATTGCATACAGAGAAAAATGAGTGAGAGATGTACATTATTCAACTATATTTTTATCATGTTTAGTAATCAACAATCTTCTTCTTGGTATGATGTTATCAACGAAAAAGAATGCTATTGATTGCTATTCAACTAAGGAGTACTTATTATAAATAAATTTGCTTCCAATAAAATGGATACTGAAAGTTAAAAATCAATGTTAAGAAACAGAAAAGAAAATACACAATAACTTTATTTTTGACAATAAAAAAATGTGATTATTTTTCCAATTTCTAAAGAAGCAATTAATTCCTTATCAGTTGTTGAAGTCATTAGTTTAGTCACACAGAATAATTTTTTTCTGTTTTTTTTAGCCACAGGTAAGAAATAAAACCTTTCATTGAAATAAAATAATTTAAGTACAGAAAAAAAAATAATAAAAACGTCAACATTTTCTTTGAAAAGAAAAATTAATTTGAAAGCAAAAACTTTCTTTTTTTTTTTACTGGTATATTTCGTGACATTTTTTTTAGCTGAAATAATTGTTAAAAAATTAAAAAAACTGATGACAAAGAAAAAAAACTTATTTCCAGACATTTTTGTCTCATTTTTTTTTTTTCATCATAATTGATTTCATTTTATTTTCAGTCCATAAAAATAAACGCAGTACTTTTATTGATATTTAATCCAAAAAGAAAAGCTTTTGTATAAAGAGAAAAACGTTTATCTAAAAAATGACAAAGTTTGTCTAACTGGTGATGATATTTTAAAAAATTCATTTATTGAATTAAATCTAGGTTTTCGATAAGTAGTAAAAGAACATTTTCATTTAATATTCTATATGATAGATTATTTAAAAATATTAATTAAAATCCCATCTTTTAATAATATTGTAGATTTTCTACCAAGACCACAAAAAGACTTTTTTTTTATAAATGCAACAACTTATGTTTTGTACTCACTTACATAATCAAAAAGTTAAAAGGACATTTATAGCAAATTTTGTCGGCTCGTAGACCAGTGATAACGTGGACAGCAGTTTACAGATTGGTATGGCTTGTCTCTCTACGATCATTTTGTACATACTTTTGGCAATTAGACAGGGGACCTATAGTTTAAAGTGGATTCCGAACAATTAAACATCCATGCCATTGCCAGGGTTCGAACCTGAAGCCTGTGATACCAAAGGAAAGAGCGCTAACGAGTTGACATCCAGGCCGCTTTAAAAGTAGAAGACTGAGAGAAAAGACTGAATAAAGGAAGACACTTTTTAACACAATACTGAGTTCCAGAAAAAACACTGATTCGTATCTCAATATTTGGCAAAAGAAGAACAATTCAAACTTAACTTTGACGTAATCTTTGGAAATTGCTTTGCCAGAATATCATTTTAAATAATATCAATTGAAAAGGATAAAAGATGAAAATATTTCTTATACGCAACGTGCTCTGCAGAGTGTCAATATGTTACCCTGGCCTACGAGATCACCAGATCTGCTCCAATTGAGCACTTATGGGATATCATTGGACGACGACTCCAGCATCATCTACAACCAGCACTGACCATCCCAGTATTGACAAACAATAAAACAAGCATGGAACTTCATACCCCAAAATGACCTTCGGCACCTGTATGGCACTATGCATGCGCGTTTGCAGGCTTACATTCAAAATTCTAGAGGTAACACCGGCTATTAATGTAACAGTATTTTACATTTAAAATGCATTTTTATCTTAAATTAACTTTGATCTTTCAAAATTTAATCAATTAAACATGTAAACTATACAAATGCATTGTTTTGATTTTGCATTGTTTGTTTTTTTTTACAAAATGCAATAAATGCATTGTTTTGTTTTTTATTTTTTTCTTGACGTTGGGATTTTTTTCCGTCAGTGTATCTTGCAAGTTTACTCTTTTTTAACTAAACCACGATGAAGTTTACGAAGTAAAATAAGAAAAGATTTCCAAAGTTTTTAAGTTCCGAAACTGTTATTCGTTTTTCACATAGCACAAAAATAAAATTTTTAGCTAAGCACAAAAGAAATTTTCCCATATTTCAGAATAGTTTTTAAAAAAAAAAACGATGAAATTTTGAGATTGCTATTGTTTAAAACGTAGCCCCACTATTCAACTTTTGATTTTCAGATCCTTTATTATTTTTCTCCTCGTATATTGACACAGATGTGAGATATTTCTTTTGTTATACAACCGAAGAATTTTCTAAACTGCATTAAATCAATATTGCGAAACGTCCATAAATAAATTGAAGCCCGAGCCTCCCATAAAAATAAAATAAAATAACGTCGATAAATACCAAAATTCTCAACCAATCTGCCTAATTTTTCTGAGACTTCGCTAATAAATCCTTTTGAAATATAAATGTTAAATTCAATAACTTATTTCTTTTTTTTAAGTGGAAGAATGTTTTCCAACTAACACAGAGATTGCTTTTAATTTATTACTGTCTCCGTGTTTTTATTTATTATTTATGCTATAATATCTGAAAAGAAAGTATACTTAAGGCTCCAAGCAAAAAGTTGTTTTCATAAATTTATGAAGACAACTTGTATTTAAAACAGACTGGTTGCATAATTTATTTTAATCAGTTTATAGAAAAGACATCAACAAAAAAATATTATACAAAACTATTTTACTTTTCATAACAGTGTCAGTCTGTCAACAAACTTTAACATGTTCTTGAGTTCAATATTCTGATTTTTTTAACCAACTTTTTACTTCATAGGACGAATATTCTTAAAGAATTCAATGTGTGGTTACTTTTCCAGAATTATTTTATCCTGGAAAATTTGCTTATTCTTCATAGATTTTTGTTGTTTTGACATGTTGCCATAAAAGTCGTTTTTGTCAGTCTTGTATTTTGTTAAAAAGGCATAAAAATATTAATTCCTAGCAAGATAAAAAAAATTATGGTTTGCTTTATGCTTTTACATAAAATACTCATACTAATACTAAGGATTAGGATTTTCAATACTTAAGATTGCCAAATTCTGACAATTTATCTATCACTAATTCTAAAAAAAAAAACGTACAGTATCAAAGGATACAAAAGTTTTAGTCTGAACTGTAAATTAGAACTAACCCCTTAATCACCAAAGATGATTTTTCAATTCCTAAAGGTTGCCTTTTGGGTGTGACCGACCCACCATAAACATCCATAGCACCACCGGGATAGGAACCCGAAAGTGTGGGCCAAAAAGCGCTGTCATCAGGCCTCTTTGAAGTAATTCTAGTCATTGAAATTTTAAAGCATGCTAAAACATCTTTTTCTTATGACAGTATTGAAATCGCCAAAATATTTAAGTAAACATGCAAACGAGATAGGTGATGGTACCAAAGTGTGTTACTCTTTACGATACAATCGTTCTCATATCAGGTCGATTAAAATATTAAAAATAGGAATATAGGCATATTAAAAATAGGAATAGGAGAAGTCAAACTTCTCCCTTTGGGGTGAAACCTCTCCTTGTTTTTGTGCCGCAAGATCAAGGACAAAAAGAAGCTGCATTTTTTACCCTCTATCATGACTCGCTGGCTTAAGACAGAAAGGGTTCATGAACTTGGTCTAGATGTCGCTGTCGTACAAGGAACAACAACAAAGTGGGATAATCTATTCCTTACATGGTAATGAAATATTAAAATGCTTTAGTGAAATAAAACACCTAACCGGTTTTTCTTTCTTAAGGTTTTCATTGGTTAATTTAGATTAACCTAATGAAAACCTAATGAACCTAAATAACCTAATGAAATGGTATTATAGTTTTACTTGCTATAATGATGTAATTATATCTTCTTTAATTTCAAGGCATCAGAACTTTGACAATAAACGTGGTAAACAATAACCTAATGGCTTCTGACACAAAACCTTAGATTTACGCAGACAGCAGTCTGGTTAACAATGAACTAAAACCATTTCCAAGATTACAGTTTTCCACCTCTTCAGCAACTTTCTTCTACATATATAACCATCGGCCATCATTATTTTTAGTTTATATATTTATAACTGCAAACCTCTTATTATTATTATTTCTTCACACACTTTTTGTTTCCTTTTCTTACAAACGAACTAGTTTTCCTTTTAACAAATACGATGGCGACCTTTTATTATTATTATTATTTTCTTGAACCTAAGCATCTTCAGAACATCAAAGATCTTGAAGATACTAACTTTTCTTAGGTTCGATGCTTCACATAGAATTGGCTACTTTTACACAGTATCTGTTAGAGGATGTACAGAAAAAGTATATATGTATCACTCCCATACTGTAGGAAATACTATTTTTTTTCTTCCTTATTTCTTTATAGTTGTTGGATGGGTTGATATTGATTGATAAGGAAGGGTAACAGATTTTATCACTGTGATAGGCATCTCTTCTGTCCTATAAATCTCTGATTCTCTACAACAGCTGTCAGGCGGAATTAGATAGAGAAAACAAATCTTTGGAATGTAATTTGCTGAAAAGCTTTCAAAACTTTATTTAATGTGCTCTCAATCCCAGATCGAATTGTAATTTTTTTATGTTATTAAACATTTCTTTTATATTGAATAAAGAGAAAAAATACGTAGTTTTAAAGCAAGTTTGGGCTTTCTGTATACATCTTTGGGAGTATTTGAGAAAAGTTTGTTGTTAAGCAAGAAAATTAATAATTAATTTAGAAACTAAAGTTAACTACTATGACAAACAAACATGCTATAAGTAGACTAACCATTAATTCCCAAACCAGAATGTTCTTACTATGAGCTTGATAAAAAAAATTTAACTATTCGAATAAGAAATATCTTAAAAATATATAAAAAATCGAATATTCACTTTGGTATTATAAAAATTCTTTAACTTCATTTTTATGCTTGTTTAAAATATAATTTCGAACATTAAATAAAATAGAGTTAAATAAACCCGTTGTCATTCGTTTATTAAAAACGGAAATCTCAGAACAGTATTCTCGATTTTCTTTGCTGCTTTTCAATACACAAACTGCATTACAATTTAAGACATATTAAAAAAATTAAGTAATTAATAATTGAGAGAAAAGTGTTAATACATAGCTGTGTATTTCTTTTTTATTTTCTTCAGATTAATTTGTTTATTATATTTCCCTCTAAACTTTTTGTATGCTACTTTTCTTATTTTTATTTATTTTATTTTGGTTAGTTATTTTTTTATCTTTCTCACGTATTGTAGGTGTATATAAATATTGTGAATATTATCACTTACGTAACGTAATATGACACTTAAGTTTTAAGTGGAACTCATGTTAAAACAAAATCTTAAGCAAAATTTTCGAATATTTATAAGCTGCACGAGATTATTATAAATGGTTAAATAATAAAAAGTTAAATTAAGAATATGAAAAGCTATAAAGTATTATTATTAAAAGTTGAATTTCTGTGTCTTGGGTTTTTCAATAATAATATTCAAAGTATGTATTCTCTAGGCTCTATTACATTAGTTAACCTTAACGAAATTATTGTAAGCGGTTAAATAATAAAAACACCTTTCTACATCTTGAGTTCTTCAATAATAACAAAATGTATTTTCGGTGTTCTGTTACACAAATTAAGATTAGCGAAATTATTGTAAACGGTTAAATAATAAAAATACCTTTCTAAATCTTGAGTTCTTCAACAATAATAACAAAGTATTTATTTTCAGTGTTCTATTGCATTAATTAACATTCCTTTCATATTCAAAAACTTTTCAATGTTTACATAACTATATAGCAACAAAAAGTCATTTGTACAAATAAGAAAAAAAAAAAACAATCAGAAAAACACACAAACCTATTGTACTCTATGCAGTTGAGATAGGCTGCACAAATAAATTTATCTAAGAGTGGAGAAAACTGTATAAACGTGTAGAAAATGTATAAGTGGCTGCATAGCTATCTTTAACTTATCAGATGTTTTTCTCACAAAAACGATTATAGTATACAAGTTAATTTGTAAATGTATATGCTAAAATGCTATCTGCGTGAAGTAACAATAGAAATTTAGTCGTACTTAAAAATACACAAATAAATTTTTTTTTTCTTTCTTTCCAATGCAGCTGGCAAATACTTAGACAGCTTGGTCTTGGATGTCTTAAAGCAAGCAATGCACAGACATAATCACTTTGCAGGACCCAGGGGGCGCGTGTAACTTGAAGATAAGCCACGGACGCGGAGTAACACTGCCCCCAACGCTCTACGATCCTATTAGACCGGAACCTACTTTTAAAGTGGATTCCGAACCACTACAAACAACCATGGCACCGCCGGGACTCGAACCCGAAACCTGTATACCGAGCGCCAGGGCGCTGCCACTCGGCCATTCAGGCCCCACACACAAATAAAATAAAAAATTACAAAAATTAGGTATGTTACATTGTACTAAATTTGTCTTGGTTTTGAGACTAACTATTGAAAACAAAGGAACAATATTTTATCTTCATTTCACTATTTCATAATGCCAACAAAACTCCATTATTTTTTATTTCCTTTAAGGCGCTATTTCAGTAAACTAACAGTGTCCGTTTCTAGAAACTAAAGTTTTCCTAAGAGGTAATGATCCACATTCATATTAAATGTATGGAAAATTAAGAAAGCAACAGCACAATAGAGGTGGAGTTATTATTCCTCAACATTCAATCATTCTAAGAACAATAATTAGCAAAGCAGATCAAATTTGTAAACATTTTTAAACAGCCGTGATACATTTCCCCCAGACATTTGGCTAACTAGACATAACTCATTAGGGGCCTGATGGCAGAGTGATTACAGCTCGGTGCCGTAGACTTAGGGCTCGAGCCCAAGGTACCATGGACATTTGTAATGGTTCGGAATTCTCTTCAAACCGTAGGTCTCGGTCTAATAGGACTGTAGAGCATCGGGATGACAATCCTATTCCGTAAAAAAGAAAACATCTCCTATCTCGAAATCTACCAGTAAGCAGACGGTCCATAGGACTGTTGCGTCATTGAAGATTTGTTTGGTTTGTCGCTACAAAAATTACAAATATATACAGAGTGATTAAAATTACATTTCCACTTTCCAAACGTTGTAAAAAAAAGAAACACTCGTCACAATGAGTTCAAATTTGAACAGAAGATACTTGAAGAAGGACCAAACGGTATGGCATCAAAAAAAGTTTCAAAATGTACTAGTAGATGGCGTTGTAAGTTGCATAAAGAAAGTGAATTAGGCTGGCAGTGATATTTTGAATCGAAATTACTACGTATTTGGCATGAGTTGCACATTAAACCAACTGTAGTGTTCAATGTGCTTGATTGTTTCGGTTTTTTGACAGAAAAAAATGACTTCCAAGTCAATCAACTGTTGTGACTTTGTTAGCGGGTAGCCCATCCAGCACACCAAGGTCATACCAAATTGAGTGGGAAAAATAGGTGGGACTTTTTTTTTGAGGCCATACCGTTTCCCTTTCTTCAAGTATCTTTAGTTCGAATTTGAGCTCATTGTGACCAGTGTTTCTTTTTTTTTTTTACAGTATTTTGAAATAACTTTGAAAGTTATAATCACCCTACATATATAAAAGTATTATATTTGCAAATTGCATACAGAGAAAAAAAGAGAGTGAAAGATGTACATTATTCAACTGTATTTTTATCATATTTTGTAATCAACAATCTTCTACTTGGTATGATGTTATCAACGAAAAAGAATGCTATTGATTGTTATTCAACTAAGGAGTACTTATTCAAAATAAACTTGCGTCCAATAAAATGAATATTGAAAGTTAAAAAAAAAAAACATTGTTAAGAAACAGAAAAGAAAATACACAATAACTTTACTTTTGACAATAAAAAAATATGATTATTTTTTTCAATTTCTAAAGAAGTAATTAATTCCTTATCAATTGTTCAGTCATTGGTTTAGTCAGACAGAATAATTTTTTTTTTTTTGTTTTTTTAGCCACAGGTATGAAATAAAACCTTTCATTAAAACAAAAATAATTTTGGCACAGAAAAAAAAAAAAAAAAACGTCAACGTTACTTTGAAAAAAAAAATTAATTTGAAAGCAAAAACTTTCTTTTTTGTTGTTGGTATAGCTTGCGACATTATTTTTTAGCATAAATAATTGTTAAAAAATAAAAGAAATTGATGACAAAGAAAAACTTACTTCCAGACATTTTTGTCATTATCATTGATTTTGTCATTTTCATTTTATTTTCAGTTAAAAAAAAAAATTGTAATACTTTTATTGAAATTTAATCAAACGAAAAGCTATAGTTTTTGTATAAAGAGAAAAACGATTATGTAAAAAAATGACTAAAGTTTGTCTAACTGGTGATGAAATTTTAAATTTCATTTAGTGAATTAAATGTAGATTTTCCAATAAATACTAAAATGAAATTTTCATTTTATATTATATACGATAGACTCTATACAAATATTAAAAAAATTCTATATTTTAATAATAATGTAGATTTTCTACCAAGACCACAAAAAGACTTTTCCTATAAATGCAGCAACATATGTCTTGTACTCTAGTAAATAATCACAAATGTACAAGCAACAAACTGACAACAACAAATAAAGGACAACAAACAAACATTTATACAAAGACAAAAGGACAAATTGAACGATGACAAACAAAAAAAAAAGGAAAAAACAAAAAACAAAACAAAATACATTTAACATTTGACATTCGTAAACATCTCCGTTCTGGTTAACATTGACAAGGACATTTATAGCAATTTTTTCCGACTCGTAGACCAGTGATAACGCGGACAGCAGTCCTACAGAAGAACTTGTGTTCCAGTCCATGGATTATGTCTATTGCATTTATTACTTTCAAAAATTGGTTTGGTTTGGTTTGTCGCTCTACTGGTCATCTTGAGCAGATGAAGGCTAAGCAGACCGGAACCTACAGTTTAAAGTGGATTCCGAACTACTAACAAACATTCATGCCACCGCCAGGATTCTAACCTGAAAGACAATTAGCATCAGACTTCTTTAAAAGTAGAAGACTGAAAGAAAAGACCGTGTAAAAGAAGACACTTTTTTTTTTTTTATCAGAATATTTCGTCCCCCCCGCCCAAAAAAAAAAAAAAAAAACGGATTCGTATTTCAATACTTAGCTGAAGAAGACAAATTCAAACTTAACTTTGGCAAAGCAAATTCCAAATATTACATCAGTGTATCATTTTAAATAATATCAATTACAAAGTGTCAAATATGAAAATATAAAAATTTTCTTATATCTTGCAAGCTTACTGTTTTTTAAATAACTAAACCACGTTGAAGTTCACGAAGTAAAATAAGAAAATTTTTCCAAAGTTTTTAGGTTTCAAACTGGTACTCGTTTTTCACATAGCACTAAAATAAAATTTTTAGCTAAGCACAAAAGAAATTT
This sequence comes from Caerostris extrusa, assembly GCA_021605095.1. NCBI lineage: Eukaryota > Metazoa > Arthropoda > Arachnida > Araneae > Araneidae > Caerostris > Caerostris extrusa. Next base: position 121,172 of record BPLR01011144.1, on the reverse strand, counting down.
TCCCATATTTTTAGAATATTTAAAAAAAAAAATAACGATGAAATTTTGAGATGGCAATTGTTTAAAACATAGCCCCACTATTCAACTTATTGATTTTTTTGGATACTTTATTATTTTTCCTCCTCGTATATTGACACAGATGTGAGATATTTCTTTTGTTATACAGTCGAAAAATTTTCTTAATTGCATTAAATCAATATCGTGAAACGTCCATAAATAAATTGAAGCCCGGAGCCCCCCATAAAAATAAAATAACATCGATAAATACCAAAAATTCTCAACCAATCTGCCAAATTTGCTTTCTGAGACTCTAATAAATCCTTCTTAAATATAAATGCTAAATTCAATAACTTATTTCTTTAAGCGGAAGAATGTTTCCGACTAACACAAGGAGATTGGTTTTAATTTATTACTGTCTCTGTGTTTTTATTTATTATTTATGTTATAATATCTGAAAAGAATGTATACTTAAGGCTCTAAGCAAAAAAGTTTGTTTTCGTAAATCTATGAAGGCAAGTTGTGTTTGGTGTCACACTGGTTGCATAATTTATTTTAATCAATTTATGGAAAAGACAAGAACAACAACAAACAAAATATTATACAAAACTACTTTTCATAACACTGTCAGTCTGTCAACAAACATTAATTTAATATTGGGTTCAATGTTCTGATTTTTTAACCAATGTTTTACTTCATAGGATCAATATTTTTAAAGAAATGAATGTGTGGTTATTTTTCCTGAATTATTTTAATCTGAAAAATTCGGTTATTTTCCACAGATTTTTTTTTTTGCGTTTTTGTTGTTTTGGCATGTTGCCATAATAGTCGTTTGTCAGTCTTGTATGACTTACTAAAAAAGACATAAGAATACTAATTTCTAATAAGATTATGGAAATGTTTTCTTTCACAGAGAAAAGTTATCAGCCCTATGACCAATACTCCACAGTCATATTAGATCGGGACCTAAGTTTAAAAGTGGATTCCTAATCATTATATATAACCATGGCATTGCCGGAATTCGAATCCGAAACATGTGGTACCGAGCGCCAGAGCGCAAGTCACTCGGCCATCAGACCCCTAATCTTGTTTTTGCAATGTAGCAAATCAATCAAGAACTTTTCTTTGATTATTGATTAAATTGTAGCAAATTTATAGTTTAATAAGAGTTTTAATATAGAGTTTAATAAGTAGTTTATTTATTCTATTAATAGAACTAATTAGCTTTTGTTTTATTATCGCAACAGCCTCATGGTTTGCCAAGTCCGTCTGTTTTCTGGCAGATTTCGAGACATGTAATGTTTCTTTTTACAGAGAAAAGTTAACAGCCCTACGTCCAATACTCTACAGTCATATTAGATCGGGACCTACGTTTTAAAGTTGATTCCGAACCACTACACACAATCCTGCAACTACCGGAACTCGAATCCGAAACCTGTGGTACAGAGCGCCAGAGTGCTTGCCACTCGGCCATCAGACTCCTAATCTTGTTTTTACAATGTAGAAAATAGATCAAGAACATTTCTTTGGTTATTGATAAATCTATATTCGAATCATAAAACAAAAACACTTTTAAAGTACCTAAACTTTTTTTCATCAGAATATTTCATTCCCGAAATCAAAACTGATTTGTATCTCAAGAGGAACACATGAACATTTTCATATATCTTGCAAGTTTAAACAACATTAAACTAACTAAAAACCACGATGAAGTTCACGAAGTAAAAATAAGAAAAAAATTTTCCAAAGATTTTAAGTTTCAAACTGTTACTCGTTTTTCACATAGTACAAAAATAAAATTTTTAGCTAAACACAAAAGAAATTTTCCCATATTTCAGAATAGTTTGCAAAAAAAAATAATAATAACGACGAAATTGTGAGATTGCTATTGTTTAAAACGTAGCCCCATTATTCAACTTATTGATTTTTCGGATCCTTTATTATTTTTTCTTCCTCTTATATTGACACAGATGTGAGATATTTCTTTTGTTATACAGCCGAAGAATTTTCAAAACTGCATTAAATCAATATTGTGAAACGTCCATAAATAAATTGAAGCCCGGAGCCCCCATAAAAATAAAATAACATCGATAAATACCAAAAATTCTCAACCAATCTGCCAAATTTGCTTTCTGAGACTAATAAATCCTTTTTGAAATATAAATGCTAAATTCCATAACTTATTTCTTTAAGCGGAAGAATGTTTCCGACTAACAGAGATTGGTTTTAATTTATTACTGTTTCGGTGTTTTTATTTATTATTTATGTTATAATATCTGAAAAGAAAGTATACTTAAGGCTCTAAAGCAAAAAGTTGTTTTCGTAAATCTATGGAAGCAAGTTGTATTTGGTAGCACACTGGTTGCATAATTTATTTAAAAGACATCAACAAAAAAAAAAATATTATACAAACTACTTTTCATAACACTGTCAGTCTGTCAACAAACTTTAATATAATATTGGGTTCAATGTTCTAATTTTTTAAACAATGTTCTTAAAGAACTCAGTATGTGGTTATTTTTCCAGAATTATTTTAGTCAGTAAAATTTGATTATTCTTTATAGAATCTTTGTTGTTTTGATATATTGTCATAATAGTCATTTGTTAGTTTTGTAAAACCATATTTTGTTAAAAAAAGGCATAAGAGTAAGTTCCTAGCAAGATAAATCCATACTATGGTTTGCTTTATGATTGTTACATAAAATACTCGTTTAAAATTGCCATATTCTGCTAATTTATCAATCACTAATCCAGTGTAAAAACATATAGTAACAAAAGAAAAAAAGTTTTAATTTTTACTGTAAATTAGAACGAATCATTTCTTTATCAAAGGCGAGTTTTCAAATCGGAAAATTTGCTTCTGGGACAAAGCAGGAGAAGTTTTATTGGACAACAAGAATTACACAGAAAATACTTTATATAAAATTCAAATTTTTACAAAGTTTCAAAAATTTATGTGGCTGTGCATTCAAAGTCATAATAGACTTATACTTTAATATCAACGGCAGTAGGTAGCAGACAGACTTGGCCCACCAGGCTTGTATTGCAAGGAAGTTAGTATATGTTACATTTTGCAATGAACAAATAAAATTAAAACGTAGTAAACTTATAGCGATTAAAAAGCAAAACACTCTTTTTCCTAATTTCAATAATATTAATTTTACTAATTTAAATTTATTTCTTAATTAATATTAATTGCAAATTTTTATATAACACATCACTCAATAAGTCTCCGGTCTGACATGACACATATATGGCAATATTGTCGACAGGTTCATATGATTTCTGGATAGTAGCATCCTTCAAACGATACATGTCAAAATTTCACCCACCTGTTATAAGTGTATCTTACCCAATTTTTTCATTGTATCTTAATTTCTTAGTGCCAATTTTTTTTTTTAGTGTAGCAGTCTATAATGTATAACGTTGCAATATTTACAAAATACTGTTCCTTAATAGAATGACATTTCATGAGAGCTGAGTTATTTATTTTCATTGAAAATTTTGTTAAATGTTCTCAGAAAAAAATTGTTTACAGAATAACTTTAATTTAGAAAATATATATTGTAAATCTACGTTTATATTCTTAAAGTAATAAAGATGACCAAAACACTGCAAGTGCCAGTGTTTCGTCTACCAAAACACTAAAAACACTACATTCAAATTTAAATAGAATCACAATTTGATGGTAGCTTACCTTTCACATAAATTTCTGTAGTGTCCTATTGGCTCCAGGGGTATAATCGAATGAGTTTTCCTCTTCACACCTCTAAGATTCGTGGCCATAACATTGGTAGATGTGCATGAACACACTCTATATTGAAATGGACGCTTTTGAAATTCGGTTTGTCAAAATCAACCAATTATGCTCAAATAGCAGTCTCAATGTTCAAAACACTTAAGTAGAACAATATCTGAAATGCAAATAAAGACAGTGTTAATGGAGCTAAAATAATCTGATTTTTATTTAATAAAAGTCTAAAATAATTAGACTTATTTTTTTAGACTTTTATAGTTAAACTGAAAATAATTAGACGTTTTTTTAAAAATAATTAGACTTATTTTAGACTTTTATAGTTAAACTAAAATAATTAGACGTTTTTTTTTAAATAATTAGACTTATTTTAATTAGACTAAAATAATTAGACTTTTATCTTACATGTGTAAAGGGTAAGTTCAAGAACCCAATTAATTACAACAGATTATTTTATGACAGCTTGACACTAAGGTGTGTTTTTAAATACTAAACAAATAAATATAACTTAAATTTAGTTTTCATATTTTAATTAACTTGTTTTAAATGATATTTTTGTGTACTTTTATATGATAAAAATGTAACTTTTAACACTAATTATTAATTACTGATAAGAGTTTTTCAACAAATCAAAAGAGAAATCCCCGCCTGCTTTCTATTGAAATTTTAAAATGTATAAGCTTTTTAAATGTAGTATACCGAATGATATGCAGAAAAGTTTGAGTTCTAATAGGCCTAATTTTTTATAACAAAGATTGCTTTATATTGCTCGGTTTTGCACTTTTAAAAGCTTTAATAAAAAATGACACTAGTACAAAAAGTTACGCTACAAAAAATAACAGCTTGTATTTTAGAATTTATTAATTTGGTATATTTTTACATACCACACACTTTGAAAGAGCAAAGGTGACCCAGAAAATCGTTCTTTCTATACTGACAATCGTAGAAATTTTTAACCTTGAAACATTTTAATATCGTAATATTTTGTTTCTAAAATTAAAATAATGTTTCCATTCTTTTCATCCACCCTTCTCGTGTTACAATTGTTGACAATTGTCAAATAAATAAAAAAAAAAAAAGTATCATTACACGGTATTCCTTTTTTTCCTTTATGATTTTTACAATTATGAAAAATACAGAGTATCATTTTGTAGCGATTGTAATGTTTTCATTTAATAAATAGTATTCTTAAAGCTTAAATAGTGATTAGGTAACTGTGTCTGAAACTTGAGGATCATGGCTTTTTGGAAGAATTAGTTTCATCGTTTTTATTCAGACAACATTTTGTGCACTTTAAATGCAAGTTTATTTTTATTTTTCATGTATAACATGAACATAATCCAATAATAACCATCATCATAGACACGGAGATAAATGATTCTTTTTTTTTTTTTTTAAATTAGTAGTTTTTTTTGTGGATCGATTTTGTTAAAAGGACCTTGGTAGATAAAATCTTTCACACATGAATAATCAATGAAACATATATTATATGCGACTTTAAAAAGAGAAATATATTTTTATAAAAAATAATATATACCATTCTTTTTATCGTATTTATATTCCCCAACTAAAATCAAAGAGAAAATTTATCGTATATGCATGTCTCGATAAAATGATGGGTTTTATTGTAAAAAATAAATTACCATCAGTTCAGTTAATCAAAAATAAAAAATTATTAAAAGGGTCTAATTACTAGAAATCAAAATTTGATAAGCATGCAAGAAATTGTTGCTAATTATTACTTTGCTGTGACACCTATAAAATTACTGATGTAGATACAAGATATAAAGAAAAACATCTTCTGCCTCGAAATCAGTCAGTAAGGCAGACGACCTTGGCCCCACCATGGGATTATTGAACCAATGAAGAAGAAGGTAAGAGATATGTAATACACTGAAGTGACAAAAGTCATGGGGATAGCAATATGCAAATTTTTCAGATGGCAGTAGCGTATCGCGTAGAACAGGTATAAATGCGCAGTGCTTTCGCAGAGCTTTCATTTCTGTTCAAATTATTCATGTGAAGAGGTTTTGACGTGATGACGACCGCACGACGGGAATTAACAGACTTTGAACGCGGAATGTTAGTTGGAGCTAGACGCATGAGTCATGCCATTTCGGAAATCGTTAGGGAATTCAACATTCCCAAATCCACCGTGTCAAGAGTGTGCCGGAGAGTATGACATTTCAGGCATAACATCCCACCATGGACAGCGCAGTGGTCGACCGCCTGCACTTAACGACCGAGACCGGCGACGTCTGCAAAGAGTCGCAAATTCTAACAGACAAGCAACACTGCGTCAAATAACCGCAGAAATCAATGTGGGACGTACAAGGGACTTGTCTGTTAGAACTGTGCGGAGAAATTTGGCTTCTTGGGCTATTCCAGCAGAAGACCGACTCGAGTGCCTTTACTGACAGAACGACATCGCTTTGCAGCGACTCTCGTGGGCACGTGAGCATATCGGTTGGTCCCTAGGATGAATGGAAAACCGTGGCCTGGTCCGGATGAGTCACGATTTCAGTTGGTAAGAGCTGATGGTAGGGTTCGAGTGTGGCGCAGATCCCACGAAGCCATGGACCCAAACTGTCAGCAAGTCACTGTTCAAGCTGGTGGTGGCTCCGTAATGGTGTGGGCTGTTTTTTCATGGTATGGACTTGGTCCTCTGGTGCGATTGGACCGAACATTGACTGGAAATGCTTATGTTCAGCTACTTGAGATCACTTGCAGCCATTCATGGACTTCATGTACCCAAACAACGATGGGATTTTTATGGACGACAATGCGCCATGTCACCAGGCCACAACTGTTCGCGATTGGTTTGAAGAACATTCTGGACAATTCCAACGAATGATCTGGCCACCTAGATCGCCCGACATGAATCCCATCGAGCATTTATGGGACATCATCGAGAGGTCTGTTCATGCCCAAAATCCTGCACCATCAACGCTTTCCCAATTATGGACGTCTATCGAGACAGCATGGCTCAATATTCCTGCAGAAGACTTCCAACGACTTGTTGAGTCCATGCCACGTCGAGTTGCTGCACTTCGCCGGGCGAAAGGAGGGCCGACACGATATTAAGAGGTATTCCATGACTTTTGTCACTTCAGTGTATGTCTAATAGTTATTCTCCGAGCTTTACAAGTCAATATATTTCTAATTGAAACTTCGAAATTATTAAATATTTTATTTCTCTCAATGCATTGTATTTGAAATAGAAAGTTATTCATCAGTTTTTCCTACAAGATAATTAAAAGTGCATATAGCATGAAAAGGAATATTTCCCATACTATTACAGTAATAAATGTTACAAATGAACATAAGTCTGTGAAAAATGAACAATAAATATACACTACATCAATGAACATAAGATATGACGTCTATAATATTACTTTAAATCGATACAAGATATTAAATATGACTAATAGTTAACTATTAACCCTCTGAACTTTACAAATCAATAAACATTTCTAATTGAAACTTAGAAATTAAAAATTATTTCATTTCTCTTAAAGCATTGTATTTGAGATGGAAGGTTATCAGTTTTTCTTACAAGATAATTAAAAGTGCATATAGCATGAAAAGGATTATTTTCTATACTATCAATGAATAATGCAAATGAACATAAGCCTGTGAACAAAATAAACAATGAATATACAATATACAAATGAATATAAGATGTTACGTCTATAATATTACCGATATACACTGAAGTGACAAAAGTCATGGGATAGCAATATGCAAATTTTCAGATGGCAGTAGCATCGCGTAGAACAGGTATAAATGCGCAGCAGTGCCTTCGCAGAGCTTTCATTTCTGTTCAAGTTATTCATGTGAAGAGGTTTTGACGTGATGATGGCCGCACGACGGGAATTAACAGACTTTGAACGCGGAATGTTAGTTGGAGCTAGACGCATGGGTCATGCCATTTCGGAAATCGTTAGGAAATTCAACATTCCCAGAATCACTGTGTCAAGAGTGTGCCGAGAGTATGAAATTTCAGGCATAACATCCCACCATGGACAGCGCAGTGGCCGACCGCCTGCACTTAACGACCGAGACCGGCGACGTCTGCAAAGAGTCGTAAATTCTAACAGACAAGCAACACTGCGTCAAATAACCGCAGAAATCAATGTGGGACGTACAAGGGACTTATCTGTTAGAACTGTGTGGAGAAATTTGGCTTTCTTGGGCTATTCCAGCAGAAGACCGACTCGAATGCCTTTACTGACAGAACGACATCGCTTGCAGCGACTCTCGTGGGTACGTGCATATCGGTTGGTCCCTAGATGAATGGAAAACCGTGGCCTGGTCCGATGAGTCACGATTTCAGTTGGTAAGAGCTGATGGTAGGGTTCGAGTGTGGCGCAGATCCCACGAAGCCATGGACCCAAACTGTCAGCAAGGCACTGTTCAAGCTGGTGGTGACTCCGTAATGGTGTGGGCTGTTTTTTTCATGGAATGGACAAATGCTGGTGTGACTGGACCGAACATTGACTGGAAATGTTCGCTACTTGGTTCAGCTACTTGGAGATCACTTGCAGCCATTCATGGACTTCATGTACCCAAACAACGATGAGATTTTTATGGATGACAATGCGCCATGTCACCGGGACACAATTGTTCGCGATTGGTTTGAAGAACATTCTGGACAATTCCAACGAATGATCTGGCCACCTAGATCGCCCGACATGAATCCCATCGAGCATTTATGGGACATCATCGAGAGGTGTGTTCGTGCCCAAAAATCCTGCACCATCAACGCTTTTCAATTATGGACGTCTATCGAGACAGCATGGCTCAATATTCCTGCAGAAGACTTCCAACGACTTGTTGAGTCCATGCCACGTCGAGTTGCTGCACTTCGCCGGGCGAAAAGAAGGCCGACACGATATTAAGAGGTATCCCATGACTTTTGTCACTTCAGTGTAAATACAATTAGAATATGACTAATAGTTAACTCCTCTGACCGAATAGTGAACCGTTTTTGTTTTACATCAATGTCATCAACATTCCTAATTTAATTAATCGAAAATTCGTAATTAAAATTATTTTATTTCTCTCAAAGCACTGTATTGGAGATGAGAAGTTATTCATCAATCTTTCTTACAAGATAATTAAAAGTGCATATAGCATGAAAAGGATTATTTCCTATACCATCATAGCAATGAATGATACAAATGAACATAAGTGTTTCATGGATAATTAGAAAGAGGAACTCAAAGAAACACAACCTTTGGAAGTAGTTGTTTAATTGGATGCTGTAATCACAGACTAAAGCCTGACTGCAGCATTTCCACAGTTCTTATTTCGTTAGTTCTTTAAAGAAAACTCTAATTACAGACATCACTAAGATATAAACGAATTCTTATTGATGATTCTTCAAAAGAAATTCTATGCTTTTCAAAGCAACAGCAAGTTCAAATAATTTTTCTCAAAGTTTTAACAGTATTCCTTAGCTGAAATTTTAACTGTGTTCTAACTCACAAATTAAAATTCAAAGTTTTTATAGAATGATAAAATTTTAATTTGAATTCAAGTCTCAAACACTCAAGTAATAATGTTCACATTAATTAACTTATGGAGCTGTTTTGTTAAGTGAATAGTTAAAATAGTAAATATATTTATTTAAATGAAGTAATATTAAATAAGAAATGAAATATTTGAATGAAAATTAGGTAATTTTAAGTAAGAATTTTTAAATCTTTTTCTAGAAAATATTTAAACTATTTTGAAAAATGTGAGTAATAAATAGGTTGAAGCTAGACAGTCAAAAAAAAAAATGCCCCTGCTATTTATGTGTATATATTTAAGAATTTGCTTTTTAATAAATTGAATAATTGAAATTTCGTCAAATAAGGTTTTCCTTGAAGTAAAATTTGCCATCTACATTGAATTTGTTTCACTGATTGTGTCATGCATCTTAACTGCAACTGTAGTCCATATATTGAATGCATCTTTAGGATTTTCAAATTTTAAAAAACTGCAAAATTATTATTCTAATAATTTTTAAGGATTATAACATAAATTTTAATGATTTACGTTTTATTCGTTTTATGTAAAATAGATATCTGAATATATAATATCATATTTTTATTCAAAGGGCCAGAAAAAATATATTGCAGTGTTGTCAAATGAATTATATGAGACGTTGAAATTTAATGGTAATTAATGAATGAATAGTTATCACATATTGAGGTTCATTTCGCGTTTTTTACATTTCTCACAAATGTGGTTAATTTATCTTATTATATGTCATCGTGAAACATTTTTTAAAGCCATTTTTACGAAGAAATTAGAATAGTTTCGTGAATAGAAGTTTTTAACGTAGGATAAATGGTAATAATCCTTCGTGGTGAGTTCTTCTTTTCATTTTTGAAAGACTAATAATATTTTTTTAAAATCTGTTAGAACCTTTTTCCAGGGTGAAATAATTTTTAAAAATAATTAAATCCCACAGAAACATTATCTTTGTAGGAATTAAGGATTCAGAACAAAATGACGATTTATAGGAAAATTTAAAAAATATACGTTAATTGAGAGAATTTTTATATAGAAGAAACACTTATTATTTTGATTTTGTACACTTCAAAATCCATTTCTAACGGTTTTATCAGAGTAATTATATAAAAATTATATAAAAATACAGTTTTGTCAAATGAATAGTCATAAAAACTTAATGGTAATGAATGAATGAATAGTTATCACAAATTCAGGTGATTTTGTGTTTTTTTTACATTTCTTACAAATGTGATTAATTATGACATCGTGGAAGAGTTTTTTTACAACCATTTTTTGGAAACAATTAGTACAGTTTCGTAAAATAGAACTTTTATTTGAATAGAATTTTTCAATAATTAAACAAATTTAACGTAAGATAAATGTTAATCATTTATGGTGAGTCTTTTTTGTCTTCCTTTTTGAAAGATTAACAATATTTTTTTTCAAAATCTGTTAAACATTTTCCAGGATGAAAAGGTTTAAAAATAATTAAACACCACAGAAGACATTTATCTCCGTAAGAATTAAGAATTCAAAACAAAGTGATGATTTATAAGCGAATTTTAAAAATACGCTTAAATACTAGAATATACTAAAAAGAAGAAGTGATTGATTATTAATGATAAATTGATTAAACCTGACTAACACAGATACTATATGGAAGAAACACTGATTATTCTGATTTCGTGCACTATAAAATTCATTATTTCAATAAAAAAGATCACCAATCTGCTAATTATAAACGTAAATAATTCTTAACATTCTAACTGTTTCATTAGAGCGTTCCGATATTCTTTTTTTTTAATGTATTTGTTTAGTAATAACTGTTAACATTATTATATCATTTTATCAAAATGAGTCATAAAATTAAAACGAAATTATTCAAATTATCATAAACAAAACTGCAATCACATGCTATAAAACAAACTTTTTAACAAAGAATAACATGAAAAATGACACTTTCAAAAAACAAAAAGCATGCAAGCATTGTTTAATTTTATTCTGCATGCTTCGATGCTGTTAAAATTCCTTTGGGACCACAAGCTAATGCCTAGTGCAATGTGGCAATGATTCGAATACCAGAGTAACGAGTTTCTCTTCTGAATTTATAAGATATCATTAACGAGCGTTTCACGTGTTATCGGGTAGTTTGTTTTTTCGTCTGTAAATGCTGATGATAAAGCAGAATTCTTTTAAAAATAACTTAAAAACAGAATACTCGTAACTTAAATTGCTGTGATTTATCTCAATGCTGATGATTACACAAAATGTACTTATATTATATTTTCTAAGACAAAATAAAAAGACAAATTTTAAAGCAAAATAGTTAAAAGTTTTCCTTTTGTCTCTTCTTTAATCACATATGACTAATTAAGACAAAATTAAGTCATTGTTTTAATAAAAATGAAATTAATTTGCAAATTATAAACGTAAATATAGGTATAATGAGAAATTTCATATAGAAGAAATTCCGATTATTCTAATTGTGCACACTAAATAATTTATTGTTTCAATAAAAAGGACAATCAATTTGCAAATTAAAAAACGTAAATATAGGTATAATGAGAAATTTTTTATATAGAAGAAATTACGATTATTCTAATTGTGTACACTAAATAATTTATTGTTTCAATAAAAAATGATAATCAATTTGCAAATTATAAACGTAAATATAGGTTTAATTAAAGATTTTTTTATATAGAAGAAATACAGATTTAAATTTTGTGCGCTATTAAAATTTATTGTTTTAATAAAAAAATATAAAAATTTGCAAATTATAAACATAAAAAATTCGTAACATTCTAACGGTTTCATTAAAAAAGAATATCGGAATGTTCATATTTGTTTAGTAATAACTGTTGACATTCTTGTATCAATCAAAATTAGTCATAAAATTAAAACGAAATTACTCAAATTATCTTAAACAAAACTGCAATCACATAAAGCAAACTTTTTAACAAAGAATAACAAGAAAATTGACACCTGCAAAAGGAAAGCATGCGAACATTATTTAGTTTATACTGCATGCTTCGATGCTGTTAAAATTCCTTTGAGACCACAGCTAACGCCTAGTACAATGTGGCAATGATTCGAATACCAGAGTAACGAGTTTCTCTTCTGAATTTATAAGATATCTTTAACGAGCGTTTCACGTGTTATCGGGTAGTTTGTTAACAATTTTTTTCAGCAGTAAATGTTGATGATAAAGCAGAATTTTTTAAAAATAACTTAAAAACAGAATACTCGGAACTTAAATTACTGTGATTTATCTCAATGCCGATGATACTTTACACAAAATGTACTTAGAGTGTCTTTTTTATTTTGTTTCAGAAAATATAAATTTTAAAGCAAAGTAGTTGAGAGTTTTTTTTTGTCTTGTCTCTCTTTTTAACCACATATGATTAAATGAAAATGCAGTTATATTAAGCAAGAAATGAAATATTTAATTGAAAATGAAGTAATATTAAGTAAGAAATGAAATATTTAAACGAAAATGAGGTAATGGAGTTACTCATTTATCGTGAGTTCTTTGTCTTGGTTTTTGAAAGATACAATTTGAGACAATATTTTTCAAAATTTGTTATTTTTTCCAGGTTGAAATAATTAAAAACATAATTAAACACCACATAAGCCATTATCTCTTCATAACAAAATGATCCAATTTATAGACGAATTGTAAAAACATATAGCGAAAGGCAAAGTTTATTGAGAGATTTTTATATAGAACAAACATTGATTATTCTGATTTTTATAAAATATATTATTTCAATGAAAAAAAGGATCACCAATCTGAAAATTATAAACATAAATAATTCTTAACATTCTAACTGTTTCATTTAGCATTCCGATATCCTTTAATGTATTTGTTTAGTAATAACTTTTAACATTTTTGTAACATTTTATCAAAAATGAGTCATAAAATTAAAACGAAATTATTGAAATTATCCTAAACAAAACTGCAATTGCACAAAACAAATTTTTAACAAAGAACTACAAGAAAATGGCGAAATAAGAAAAATGCATGCAAAAATTATTTTAGTTTATTCTGCATGCTTCGATGCTGTTAAAATTCCTTTGAGACCATCTTTGTTAATCGCCTCAGTTTGGGCAATGATTCGAATACCAAAGTAATGGAGTTTCTCTTCTGAATTTATAAGATATCTTTAACGAGCGTTTCACGTGTTATCGGGTAGTTTGTTAACAGTTTTTCAGAAAAATGTTCGTTGATATAAACCAAATTTTTTAAAAAATAACTAAAAACAGAATACTCCGGAACTTAAAATCAACTGTGATTTATCTCAATGTCGATGATACTTTTACACAAAAAGTACTTAGACGGTCTTTATTATTTTGTTCTGTTTTAGAAAAATATAAATTTTTAAAAAGCAAAATAGTTGAAAGTTTTCTATCTTGTCTATCCATTAATCACTTATGATTAAATTCAAAGTTATGACTAATTGACTCAATATTTTTATTGTAATTTATTTTTTATCTTTGACTAATAATGAATAAAGTGCATTTAACAACAAAGAATGATTTACATTTTTCAAAATTAAGTACATAATTTCATTTTAAAGCATAACCTTCATAATGCCCCTCAGTTTTTTAAATTAAAATATCTATTAACTATTTAAAATTAATTTTATTAATTTTTTATAAATATTTATCAACTATATGGATTAAAATTCAATAATATCTTTGTTTCTTATCCCTACTTTGGCCATTACAGCAACATCTAGAATATGTTTTGTGAACCCTCTTGTTCTCATGGAGGACGGAAAGATATTATGTTGTGATGGAGCACCCGAGGTAGAAGTCTGACCCTCCGTAACGCTGAAACACAGGGCATTTAGCTTCCGGGAGGAAAATAAAAAAAACTATTAATATGCATATCATATAAAAATTCACTTTTAAATTAGTAGTTTTGACTTAAATAGTTAATTAGCAAATGCTGAACATCACAAGCGCCAACGAGTAAAAAATATTTATAAAACAATATCTCGAACATATACATGTTCAAAAAAGAAAATTTAATTTTATTAAAATTTTAGTAGATGTCTTTTACTTATATTGGGAATTAAATTTAATATTAGTATGTTGAGGGAGGTAAAACCTAAAACTGAGAAATAATGATGTATTTATATTAAATAAATTTTTTTATTCATGAATACACATATTATAAAAAACATTAATTCCATTTTTTTCTAATGGATGAAAAACATAAATTCAAATTTATTATATTATTTTCTAGTCACATTACTGTATTCATTCTTATTTAATTTGTGCAAGAAAGATAATTTTTTTTTTGTTTTTGCAAATTATCTTTTGGTATATTTATTTTAAAATTTAATTCACTTTTAGAAATTTATAAAGTTTGTATTGTAACCAAAAATATTTATTTAATATCTGTACATTTTAAATGAAAATATATATGCCTAAAAATAGTTAGCCTAAAATAAAAGCCTGTGAAAATATATGCCTATCTAATAAATAAAAACGATATAAAATATATTAATTGAATGTTAGATTTATTATACACTTAATCCATATTCTAAATCAACATACAAGACATTATAGAAATTAGGTCATAATAAAATCATGTGTATAAAAATAAACTTAAATAAATCATAAAAAAAATTTAATTTGCCATTGTCAGAAATCTGATATAACATGATATCTCATTTCTACAAAAAATATGTAATTGCAGATGATCATAATTTGAAATATGTAATTGCAGATGATCATAATATGAGATATGTAATTGCAGATGATCATAATATGAGATATGTAATTGCAGATGATCATAATTATAGATATGCAATTGTAGATATTCATAATTATAGATATGCAATTGTAGATATTCATAATTATAAATATGCAATTGTAGATATTCATAATTATAGATATGCAATTGTAGATATTCATAATTATAGGTATGTGATTATAGATATTCATAATTATAGATATGTGATTATAGATATTCATAATTATAGATATGTGATTGTAGATATTCATAATTATAGATATGTGATTGTAGATATTCATAATTATAGATATGTGATTGTAGATATTCATAATTATAGATATGTGATTATAGATATTCATAATTTTAGATATGTAATTGTAGATATTCATAATTTTAGATATGTAATTGCAGATATTCATTTTATGAATTTTTGAATCTATTCAAATTATATATTTGTGCAATCACACGTAGAATATATAACATTTTATGTATTTTTTTTTTACAATTTTTGAAAATAGATGAATGTTGGACAGTGAAAGTTCATTTATACAATTTGATAAACACAATAAAATTATATATTTTATACTTAGTATTTTCTTATTAAATTGAATCCGAAAAGCAAAAAAAAAAAAAAAAATATTAAATATCCAAAAACGAAATGGCGTAGATGGAAAGAACATCAACAGCTGTTCAGAAGTCATAAGAAAAGTCATAAAAATTTAATTAAAAAATAGCACAGGCATTCCCATTCCGGGCTTTTTCTTGCTTTCCGGGAACTATTAAAGCAACCTTTTCAACAGAGCCCGCAATTCGACTCGAATACCCCCCGCCATCAGAATTTACTTTTTGTAGCAATTTCTTTTCTCGTGGATGTATCTAAATGCTATTTTTGGAACTAAAAGCTAGATAACTCAGAATTTTTTTCTATAATTGTATGAATACCACTTTGATTTGTTTTTACTATAAAAATAAGTAATTCTTATTTGAAATGTTTATTTAAAGTATAAAATTCTTCAAAGTGTAAAATCTAAAAAAAAATAATAAATTAGAACTTGAATTTAAGCAGGTATTTTATTATTTGCAGCTTATAATGACAGGGAAAATATTTAGTGTTAATGGAAAATATATATATAATTTTTTCAATACAATATTTTTTTTATAAAGCTGTATTCGTAAAATCTTTAGTTTTAAAACTACAGAAGTTGAATTCGAATTTTAAATATATAATATTTAAATAATCTATGAACTGATTTATGATTCTATTATTGTTCTATATAGTTATATTATAATGCTATTATTGTTATGTTGTTATTATTATTATTCGTTTTTATTATTATTCTATATTAGTTTACTCATTATTCTATGTAACTTTATTTATTAATCTTTCTAAATAAGTTTTACTCAGACGTTTTGAAATAAAACAGGATATGTTGACAAATCTAATGCTGAAATCATTCTCATAACTTACATAAACAACGTAACGACTTTTTTGTTGGCATAACGTATAACATTCCGTATTTTTAAGTTTTCAAAGTATTATTACTAATATACATTAAATAATTAGCTTAACTAAAAAAATATCTTCTTTGGCTCAACAGCCCCATGGTGGGCGAAAGTCTATCTACTGGCACAGGAGATGTTTTTTTTTTTTTTTTTTACGTGGTATGTTTGTCAGCCCCTACTGCCAATAGCCATATTAGATCAAGACCTACGCTTTAAAGTGGATTCTGAATCCCAGCAGACATCCATGGCACCGCCGAGACATGTACCAGTAACCTGTGGCACTGAGCGTCAAAGAGCTAGTTACTCGAGCCATCAGGCCCCCATAAAGATATTTTGAACTCAAATTAGAGTACTTCATATTAAAATAATTAATCAAGATTATCTTTAATAATTTCTTGCAAATAAGGTGACAAACATAATGAGATGCATTTTTCTTTGCTCAAATATTATAAAATAGTAATTTATTATAAAAAATTACATGAAATAATTGAAAGCATTTGTAAATCTACATTCTTTCATTTCATTGACTATCATGGACATAATTTAAGCATAATTCCTTCTTTGTGTAGAATTTATCAATTATATGCAAAGTGCCTTCTTTGTATAGAATTTATCTTGGCTATTATAGCAGAGAGTATTTCATTCTAATTATCTCTTTTCATTCTAATTCCTTCTTTGTGTAGAATTTATCTTTGCTATTATGCAGAGCATTTCATTTAAATTATTACCGTTTTATTTATTTGAAATCACAATCACAAAAAAATCAAGAAAAATATGTATTAGATTTAAAATCATTCGATTCATTTCGAAGAATTACTTTTAATGCAAATGGTGCAAATGCCCTTCGTTTTCGGGAACATAACTTAACGGGTCACACCAGATTGAATGGTTTTTGTAAACATTAACATTGTCATCAATAGTAACATTGTCATCATTTTAAATTATTTCGGGTAAAAATTATTTATAAGATTAACTGCAAACTCTTACCAATCAAGATTGCTTTAGAAAGAGATTTGTAAGTTCCTTTCCACTCAATAATAGAGTCCAAACTGATTTCTAATGCTCCTAACTCTACAAGATCACAGAAAACGGTGCACAATTTAAGCTTGCATTTACATTTTAAATTTTGCTTTGAAAATTAACTGCATACTTCTGAATTTATATTTAAAAATTTTTCTTTTAATTTGATTTGTTTTAAAGTATGTATTAGAAAAAATTTCACGTATGGCTTATTCATTTAAGCCACTATAATTATTACAATTGATTATGTAGCTAAACGTGCAAGAAGATACAATTCGGCTTTTTTTCTCTTTGTACGTTGAACATACAGTAGTCTAAATGAATATTACAATTTGTAGGATATTACAATGAAGAATATTTGTAATTTACAAATGTCCTTCATTTTCTAGTGAACATTACTTAGCAGGTCACACAAGATTATAAAGTGCTTTTTGTAAAATGAGGAACAGTGACATTCTAATTCCTAATTATTTCATGCAGTCAATCTTATAAATGATTCTTTACAAACTTCTTACCAATCAAGAATGTTTTGAAAAGAGATTTGTAAGTCCCTTTCTACTAATAATAAAGCTCAAATTGTGGCACTATTTTCTGTAATATTCTTATAGAGATTTCTAAAGTTCCAATTGTGCCACAATTTAAGCAACATTTACATTTTAAACGTTTGATTTGAAATTAACTGCATGAGTCTGAAGTATTTAAATTTTTTTTGATTGGTTTTTAAAAATACGTATTAGAAAAAAAATTACATGAATGGCTTATTCGTTAAAACTACTATAATTATTATTATGTACCTAACCTTGCAAGAAAGCACAGTTAGCTTGTGTACAATTTAGCCTTTTTTTCTTCCTCTTTTACGTTGAAGACACAGAAACCTAAATGTATATTACAATTGTTCTTCGTTTTGATTCGTTTTCTCATAAACATTACTTAACGGGTCACACCAGATTATGAAGCGGTTTTCGTAAAATGCGGAACATTAATAATGCAGGAACATAAAATGTGGAACATTAATTAATAATTCTTAATTATTTAGTGCAGAAAATCTTATAAATGATTTTTATAAACTTCTTACCAATCAAGAATGTTTTGGAAAGAGATTTGTAACTCCATTCCCATTGAATGATAGAATTCAAAAATAATTTCCAATGTTCCATAAAATGGTGGCACAATTTAAGCTGCGTTTACATTTTAAATGTTTGCTTTGAAATTAACTGCTTACTTCTGAAATTGTATTTCAATTTGAATTTTGATTTTGATTTGTTTTAAAGTATTCATTAGAAAAAATTACAAGAATGGCTTGTTTATTAAAGCTACTATAATTATTACAATTGATTACGTATCTAACCTTGCAAGAAAGCACAAATCGCTTGTGTACAATTTGGCCTTTTTTCTCTTCCTGTTTCTACGTTGAAGACCCAGTAACCTAAATGTATCTCTCGTAATGGGAAACCAGTGTTTTCGTTAAAAATTTAGTAATGGCCAAAAATACCTTCAGGTAGGGGGTCAATTGGCAACTACTGTGATTGGTTGCCATGGGGATGGACAGGTTGCAAATGATAGGTTAGGAAGTCATCTGTAGGTAAGAAGTAAGGTCATCACGTACACTGCGACAAACTAGTAGATCATGACAGCTAATTAAGTCGATTGAAGTTGGGTGTAGAGGTGACACGAATATCTCCCACCATGGCAGATGAATGAAGTAAAAAGAAGTTCTATTTATGGGATTCAAATTACATAAATACTTTCTATACTTATATAATAAATGTTGTTCGATTTTAACTTCCCATTTGTTCGATTCGAGCTTGTTTTAACCCTTTTAGCTTCCCACTTGTTCGTACTGATAGAATATTAGCATATGCATTAAATCAGTTTTTGTGTGATATTGTTATGAATTCTTTTAAAACGCTCTACAATAAATTATTATGAATAAAAAATTATACTCGGCTTGTTTTTTTTTGCATGTGCATAGTTATTTATTTTATCTACTTTAAAGTATTTCATTTACATATGTCATTTTTTCTTGGAAGAAATTAATGCTTTGATATTTTAGGAAAGAAAATTTTGTCGTTAGTGTTAGTTTCTTTAAATGATATATTTTAATTACATCATATTTAATATTCATCATAACATTATTAATATTATTAATTATTCAATATTTAAATAATATGTTTTAATTAATAAAATTAGTTTTTATGGGGGCCTGATCACCGAGTGACGTTGCCGTAGATTTCGGGTTCGAGTCCGGGTTTAGCCATGGATGTTTGTAGTGGTTCGGAATCCACTTTAAATAGTAGGTCTCAGTCTAATATGACTGCAGAGCGTTAGGCATAGGCTGAAAATCCTATTCCTTTGAAAAGAAAAACGTCTCCTCTCTCGAAATCTGCCAATAGGCCAATTGACTCACCATAGGGATGTTGCTCCAATGAAGAAGAATTTGCATTTATATAAAAGTTACTTTTTTAATTTGAAAATAATTTTTGAACTTTTGAGACTATTTAAATTTTTTTATAAATTCGACTGAATAAATTATTATTGCGTAGAATGGCATTTTTCCACAGTAAAAAAAAAAAAAAAAGTCTTAAAAATTTATAAAACAAAACATTTTAAAACAAAAGTACTTAGTTATTTTTTATGTATTTTTCTTTTATTTTTATGTATTTATCTCACTGACTATTAATACATGTTCTTTACATGCATGCATGCTTAATTATTATCTGTAGAACTAATGCTCAATTTTAAATTTGCTGCTTTAAAATGGTGTTATTTTTACAAGCAAATTTAAACACAGTGTTTCTAGGAATAAATAAATAATATACGAAATGTTTTAGTATGGTTTCTTTAAAAAATGATAAAGAATACTCTAGCAGGATCAAATCATCTTCCAGCATTTAAAAACACAATCCAACTTGTTTAATTATAAAAAAATAATGATACATAAATAAAGTATCACATGAAATGTGAAAAAAAATAAATAAAATCACTAATTAAATAACCAGAGAAAATCTAAGTATGAGGAAATCTAAAATAAAAATGAAGATATTAGATTTGAGTGAAAAACTATAAACAAGTAGAAAAATATTCACAGAGCCCTGATATCTATTATAAATTTGTTGTTAATTTGACATCAAAAATTGTTGCTTTTATTCATTAAAGAAAATTAAATAATTACTTCGCAAGTTTTTATGTATCAGATAAAAACATAAAATCTGAAATGTTTTACATTTTTTACTTAATTAAACATAATGCAATTTATCTAACATAAAAATTATTAAATTTTGTGAAAAATTATGCAATTAGTAAGGTGAGGAATGTTAAACTAATAATTTAAAATAGTTTTTATGACACTTATTTAATTAAGAAATAATTAATAATAGTTTTTCGTAATTTTTTTTGTTATGCACCATATCAAATTGATTGAAGAAAAAAATTTATCCTTATTCTAAAATAAACACACACACATACCGAAACATTTTTCCTATAAAACGAAGAAAAAAATGTGTACTTTAATTGAAAGATTGCATTCTTTTTCTAAATTTATTTCTTTTTAATTATCGTTAAATATTTTTTATTATTAATTAGTTTCGAAATCCTTAAATTATTAAAGTTAGCTGATAATTTCAAGAATAAATTAAAATATTTACATTGTTACAAACTGAAAGTGAGCAACAAAGAATTTACTTTTTAAAATGTTAAATTACTTTTATGGGTCTGTTAGCAGTTTTATTGTTTTGAACGACTGTTTCATTTATATTTATAGTAAATAAAACATTAATTGTCAATTTCTTTCACTCATAAAATTGTTTTATTTCAACATAAAACTAAAAGGAATTTAATGATCCGTGTTTTATATTCCTATGCTGTCCCTAATGGGACTCTAATATAACAATATATTTTATACTAAATTACTAAGTTTTAATTTGCGATTTAATTTCATTTCATGGAAATATTCTATAATATATAATTTAGGATATTATTTATCATTTTGATGGTATCCTATTATTTTCTATAATATCTTTTTAATTATACATAAATTTACAGAATTGACAATAAATTGTGATGTTGATTTTGTATCCATTTATCGTACTTTTATTTGAGATAAAACAAACTTTTCTGATAAATGCATTTATAAAATTTCTTTCAGCGCTCAATTAATTTAATACTGTAACATTTCTCCCAAGAGAAGAGATATAGCATCTCTGTTTTAAGGGAAGGGAATGTATATTCCTTAAGAAGTGCATAATAACAACCTGTCACTCAAATTTGACAGCATATAATCAGTGATGTGTATATTTATATTACATGCAATTAGTGATGTGTACTAATGAGAACCTGTCACTCAAATCTCATAGTAGATATTCAGTATTAATGGATAATGAGACCTCAGGAAATTACTGATTGTCTATTCGACCTTCACAGGTCGAAATAAATTACAGATGGAATATGGACTATTCCATATTCCACCTGAGTTGTTGCATCGTGATTAGTGATACGCCATGGGCGGAGGAAGTGTCGACTTCATGAGAAGTGAGGGAAGGTGACCCCTCTCCCACTTGACAGATTTTCTTAAAGGAAGATTTTTGGTGCAGGAGAAAGAGTGTTCTGCAACAAGTCGATAAGAGGTGTTGTTTTTCTCTTTTTCTGTACAGTAAGTACAGTTTTTCTGTACAGTAAGCCCGGAAATTCCGCCAGTTTATAAAATGAGCCTCTTGGGGTTTCCATGCCGTGTGATAGTTAAGGTCTGTCGCAGATCGGGTGTTTAGATTCGTTGTAGACTAGATAACTCTGAAAATCTCAGCACTTGGAGTAAACTGCACTTATGAATCAATTCATATCTTTAATTTTCATTTTTTTGTAAATAATAATTTTTAAATAGAGTTCTGCATATAATACTTGTAAATAAAAATTAAAATGTATCCCACGAACCTGAAAGTGGCCCTCTTCTTGGAGCCGTCCTAAGTCTAGTATAGGCTGAGACGTTACAATGTGAATTAAATTCTTCAAAAATATACATTTCAAACTAAATGAAGACAATAAGTTTTTTCATTCTTTATAACGCACAATATTAAACGTTATTCGATATTAAAATTTATGCGATTTGTATTGTAAGGTTTATAAAGAATTTATATAAATCAAGGGACCATATTATTTGCCTATAGGCTATATATTTTTTTCTTTATGATTATCAATATAAAACTCAAAAATAGTTGAATGCATTTTAATGACAATCTTTTAGAGAAGATTTTGAAGTATTCATCAAAACATTTTTTTATAAATTATTCAAAAAAGTATTCAAATGTTATGGGCAGAATTTAAAATTCCTAAGAAATGATCAATCTGTTCTTTGAGAAAAAGATAGTTATTCATTGGTTTTAGTACTGAAACTTCAACTTCAAACTGAAACTTCAATATTTCATGTACTAAAGTTTTAGAATCCTTTTACTTACTCATTTATTGCAGTACAGTATTATAGATATTTCTCATAACTATTACTTTTCGAATAGTTAAGAAAATGTTCGGCCATTTTCCTAAGGATTCTATTTCGGAATGTTCAGTTAAATGCCATATAAAATGCCTTCGTATTTGCTGCAATTTGAAAATACTACTCAGAAGAAAGGCAGAAACTTTGAGATTCATAAGACTTCAATGGTTTCCGAGAAGAATCGGAAAATAAGCATGCTAGCTGAACAAGCTTAGAGAAAACTTTGAATTTCAAACACAAGTTTGAGAATATTTTGCAATACTTTTACAGAACAGTGCAGAATTGCTTACTGAAATAATCCTAAATGTTATTATCAACGCACGAACTAGAATGTAAATACTAGAAACGTAGGGTAAGGCTCATTTTATTATATATTTATTTAAGATAAATGTAATTTTATATCCTTTTATAATATTTATATATTATTTTCAATACTTTATTTTTAAATTTACATGCATTTATATATGTTATACATCAATAACAGAATTTTGCTATTAAAAATATCTGAAAAATTGCATTATATATCCAATACGTATTATAGTAAATATGGAACGATTAATAAATCCTATTCATGGATCAGTGTCAAAGTGCGCTGCTGGTGAGAATTAGAGTTGAGGTTTCAATTCGCTGGCGGCTTTGTTGTACACACTTTTTCAAAATATGAGGGGTTTTTTTATTGCTCGTCGATCATTTTATGCACACTTTAGGGTAATTAGACCAGGACCTACAGTTTAAAGTGGATTTCAAACCACCAGCAAGCATCCATGATACCGTCAGGATTCGAACCTGAAGCCTGTGGTACCAACGACCAGACAGAATATGAGGAGATTCGATGATGTTTATGATCTTGCCTCTTGAGTCGGACTACCTGGTGGGTGTTTTTCAAGTTTTATCCCATACGATACGCACATGCTTGGTAGTTCCGCTAAAAATCCCCCTCACAACAGAAGCTGTCCCTTCCCCTCCATCCATGAGTAGATTACTCATATGGGATGTTCTTCCCCGCATTGCAGAACATTGAGGATTAGACATACGATTAATATTTTGAAAATTTTAGATGTATTGAATTATAACGACAAGCAATTTTTATACAATTCAAACGCTGCTTTTGCTTATAAATTGTCGAAAAACATATTGCACTTTTAGTTAAAGTTTTAAATAGTTAATTTGTTGCATTTCATTTATGTAATTTAATTCAGACAAAATTTTTTGCACCAACAATAACGGCAGTTATAAAATACAATACATTCCTTCCGTTAAACCTTTTATTTTGTAACTAACCTTTATCAAAGCATTTACATGCATTGCATTATGGTGAAAACATAGGCTTTAAGCTAGAAAACAAAATAGAGCACTAAACGATTACTAAAGTCGTTGCAGTTTTATTAGAATTGGAAAATAGGGTTTTGCATGACATTAAGAAAACATAAAGGCGATTGGCTTTGTATAAAATACAAACATAAAATGCAAAATAAGCAACTTGCTATTATGTTGAAAATGAGGTAAATAGGTTTTCCTATTGATAAAGAACAATAGAAATGGTCCGCGTTGTTTTTATGAGTATTTTAAGATGTTTTAGACATCCGAAAATTGTTATTTGTAAAGAAATATATTTTATGACATTATCGTACAATTTGTAAAGTCAATTTTCTTTCCTTTTAGACACTCAGAATTGAAATAAATGCTGACCAACATGGAATGATCAAGTTCTATAAAATATTAATATATTCTTTTTTTTTACATTTAATGATAAATATACTGAAATGAAGATGTATTTAAATAAAGAAATACCCATGTACTTTTCTTATTTTTTATAGTTCATTATTGTTATTTCTAAAATTTCTTGAAATTTTTTTTTATTTTAATTTAATGATTATTGATTTATATTTTTATGTATTGAGGATGTCTTGAATAAAATATTTTTTTTTGTCAAAAAGCTTAACTAACCTATTTTATGTTTTAGTCGAAAT
Source organism: Caerostris extrusa (assembly GCA_021605095.1). Taxonomy (NCBI): domain Eukaryota; kingdom Metazoa; phylum Arthropoda; class Arachnida; order Araneae; family Araneidae; genus Caerostris; species Caerostris extrusa. Next base: position 96,195 of record BPLR01011144.1, on the reverse strand, counting down.
TGTTTTTCATTTTTAATATTGGACTGCTTAAGTTTTACCCCTTCAAACATATATATGATAATGCTCACTGTTTCTTAAAACGCGATGCGAGGCAGTAATTTTCTATAATAAAGACAGCATTTTCATAAAAATCCAACCCAGATAGAATATCTAAAATTGCAAATTCCAAATCAATATTCTTTCTAAAAATGTGGCCCAAATGAATCTAGTAAGGATCCACTATCTTCCCGATACACAATACAGCCAACGGGAAGAGTTCAAGGTTGAAAGATCCTCATTTCAAGGAAGAGTTGATTCTTACGTTAGACTTTTTGGACTTAGCAATTTTTTTTTTTTCTTCGCCAGTTAGATTTGGGAACGTATAATGGGAGGGAGAAAGAGAAAAGGTGTAGAGTCGAGTGAAAGGTTCCAGATAGTACGGAGAGTACAAAGACTCTCAAACGAACTGACTTTTAAGATGATTTTGTAACTATTTGTTATATAATTGTGTTTTCTGTGTTATGTGTTGCGGTATATGGTGCTGTCTAGTCAATTTTAATAAATATAGCAGCCAAGCATCGCATTTATATTTTGAGAAGTAATTTAGTTCGTATCTATGAATCAAGACCACACGTCCTAACTGTTACTGGAGCTGCCGAAAAGGATTCGACACTGCATGAATTGACAGGTGAGAGCTCATTTTTCTGCTTTTCTATGCATGCTCCTATATTGTTCAACAATTTAATGTAAAATTTTTATGTTTAATGAGTTATTGTTGAAATTTTCGTGTAAAATTGTTAACATATTACCTTCTAATATCTTTAAGGTGTCAGCTATCTCACGCAACTTCACTTTAAGGTCTTTCAAATAATTTTGTGGACTTTTTCATGTTTTCAGGAACAACTGCTTATTTTTGGGTGACCAGAGCGTTCAGCATCATTAGCCTTTAAACTCAGCATATTAGTTAATAATAATTAATTTCTCTAGTGAAGAGTCTCCATAATCCTTATCAAGCCATTGTTTAGCTTCAACAGCATCTTTCCTCGTCAAAAACAATGTTTAATCAACACGTGAAATTCTTTTTTATCCAGCGTTTTGAAAATTACAAAAACTGAGGTCACTAAAACCACTGTAACCTGTAAACTATATCAGAATGTCATGAAATTTTGACGCGTACCGTTTGAAGGATGATAGTATCCAAAAATTATATGGGTCTGTTAACAATGTTGCTATATATGTGTCATACCGGTGACTTATTGATTGATGTGCTAGATAAAGCTAATACATTCTAACAAGATGTATAAACATTTAAAATAAACCTTTTCCGCATTATGTATTCATCTTTAGAGTTAATATTTATTTTAAATTTCTTCCACTTATTTTTGGTAAAACCGGGGAAATAGAATTACGTTGTCATAAAGTTATCAAAAACATTTTCGAGTGCATTCACTCCAATACGCTACAAAGAGGTCTTTTAAATTCCATATTATTTCGTTTTCCTTTATCCCCTGGAGTTATAAAATGATTTTCATACGTATTTGAGTTTCGCGTTTCCATACATATTTTTTTTTCTCTTGTAGAAACTCAATTACATTCCTCGATGGTTTTGGAACTGCTTAAGTGTACACTTCACTGTATGCACTTTTCTTTCACCCAAATTAAATTTCTGAGCTTTTCGCTACAATGTTTTCTCTCCAATGAGGTAAAAATAAGGAAGTTTCAGTTTTAATTTATCCGAAAACAAGAAAATGTCTTCAAGAAATTGCATCTGCTGCAGGCTTTTGTACAAAAAAAAGAAAAAAAAATGGTGCATAATTTTTTTGAAATGTTTTTTTAATGTTTTTTGTCTTGAAATCATGCTTATGATAGTTTTAAAAATTACTTTTTTATTTATAAAACTCTTTTAGATGTGAAATAGGATGAAGTTTGTTCAAGAGTTTTAGTAAAATTTTTTTCTTTCTTTTCTTTTGTTTTGTTTGGGGGAGAAAATGATTAGAAAAACCTATTGAATTTAGCTTTAATTTTATGAAATGAAGTGTGTTTAATAACAATTTAATAAATCGCATATCAAGTTGGTAAATAGAAAAGTCTTCTTAAGAAATATAAAAAATAGAAAAATATAATAGTGTTTAATTTTTTTTTAACAAAATATTGTGATTTGTTATACTACTGTGTCCAAAAAGTAAGAACAATTTTCAATTTTTTTTAATTCACGAGGCTTATGGAATTTCCACTTTTTTTTTCATTTTTAGATTGCTGGAACTGTCCTTGACATCTGTGTGAAATTTGGCGTCAAAATATTCATAATTTTTGAGTTACACTTCGCTCTGTGAGACGCTAAAACCGATTCCGGCGAATTTTTGAAATATCTGAATTGATTTAGCAAAGAACTTCCATTAAATTTTGTTCGCGAAAACGTATAGAATGTTGCAGAAAGCATTCGATGAGCATTCCTATATCGGAAAGAAATGTTTACAAGTGGTATAAACAGTTCAAAGAAGGCAGAGAACGCGTTGAAGACAAAGAGCCCTCTGGTCGATCCTCAACCTTGACCGACGAAACTCTCGTCCAAAAATTACAGATTTGGTGCTTGCAAACAGTCGATTTACAATTAGAGACCTTACTGCTGATGTTGGAATTTAGAAGCATCGGATAAAGTAAATACATTCTAACAAAATGTTTAAACATTTAGAATAAACCTTTCACGTATTTTGTATTCATCTTTTAGGTTAGTATGTATTTTAAACTTATTTCACTTATTTTTTGGAAAACCGGGGAAATAAAATTATGTTGTCATAAAGTTATCGAAAAAAATTCTAGAGTGCATTCACTGAGACACTCGCTCCTAAAGAGGCCTTTTAAATTCCATATTCTTTCGTTTTACTTTTTCCCCCTGGAGTTATAAAATGATTTTCATACATATTTGAGTTTCCATATATATTTTTTTTTTTTTGTAGAAACTCAATTACATTCTCGGATGTTTTTGGAATTACTTAAGTATACACTTCACTGTATGCACTTTTCTTTCACCTAAATTAAATTTCTGAGCTTTTTCGCTACAATGTTTTCTCTCCAATGTGGTAAAAATAAGGAAGTTTCAGTTTTAATTTATCTGAAAACAAGAAAATGTCTTCGAAATTACATCTGGTGCAGCTTTTGTAGAACAGAAAGAAAAAAAATGGCGCGTAATTTTTGCGAAATGTTTCTTGAACGTTTTTCTCTGGCAATCATGCTTATGATAGTTCTAAAATTACTTTTCTTATAAAACTTTATCAGATGCGAATTGGGATGAAGTTTGTTCAAGATTTATTAAGTAAAAATTTGAATTTTTTTTTCTTTGGGTGGAGTAGGGAAATGATTAGAAAACATATTCAATTTAGCTTTAATTTTAGGAAATGAAATATGCGATTTATTAAAATGTTAAACATATCAAGTTAGCAACTAGCAAAAGCTATCTTAAGGGATATAAAAAATATAGAAAATATAATAATGTTTGTTTTTTTTTAAATATTGTGATTCGTCATATTAAACATCGTTTTCTTTTTAACTATTTATAGAAATTGAACTTCCAAGCAATGCCCAGAATAGTATTTTTCTAAAGTTTAACTAAATTTTGATTTTTATAAAGTATTAAATTTGTCATACCTTTAATATAAAAAAGTTAATCAAACGCATATCCTGTGGTTTATAAGAAAAGTAGCACAACTACAAACCATTAATATCTCTCATCAGATTAGATTGACAATAATACTTTTACCTTTAAAGAACTATATTTTCATTTATTCGATTCTTGTTGCTTTCTTGTTATGTTTTCTGCTCTGCCATTGGCGTACTGGCCCATGGCGGGCAAAGTCCGTTGGCCAAGTGGCGAATTTCGAGACAGCAGATTGGCTAGCGGTCTAGCCTTTGGTACCACAGGCTTCCAGTTCGAATCCTGACGGTGGCATGCATGTTTGTAGTAGTTCGGATCCACTTTAAACTGTAGGTCCAGGTCTAATTAGCTTAAAGTGTGCAAAAAATGACCGTAGAGCGACAAACCCAAATTAAGCTTAAAAGTTGTGGCACCTCCTAAGAATATAGATAAAGCTAATACATTCTAACAAAATGCATAAACATTTAAAATAAACCTTTCCCGCGATATGTATTCATCTTTTGAGTTAGTATTTATTTTAAATTTCTTTCGCTTATTTTTTGAGAAAACTGGGCAAAATAAAATTACGTTGTCATAAAGTTATCGAAAATAGTTTGGAGTGCATTCACTGCAATATGCTACAAAGGAGGGCTTTTAAATTCCAATATTCTTTCGTTTTGCTTTCTCGCCTCGAGTTATAAAATGATTTTCATACGTATTTGAGTTTCGCGTTTCCATATATATATTTTATATATATTTTTTCTTGGAGAAACTCAATTACATTCCCGGATGCTTTTGAACTGCTAAATGTACACTTCACTGTATGCACTTTTCTTTCACCAAAATTAAATTTCTGAGCTTTTCGTTACGATGTTTTCTCCCATTGAGGTAAAAATAAGGAAGTTTCAGTTTTAATTTATCCGAAAAAAGAAAATATCTCCCAAATTGTATCTGGTGCACATTTTGTACAAAAGAAGGGGAAAAATGGTGCATAATTTTTGCGAAATGTTTTCTTTAATGTTTTTCTTGATCAAAAAATAATAGTTCTAAAATCATGCTTATGATAGTTCTAAAAATTACTTATCTTATAAAACTTTTCAGATAGGAAATAGGATGAAGTTTTTCAATAGCTTTAGTGAAATTGTGGCGTTTTTTTTTCTTTCGGGTGGGGTGGGAAATGGTTAGAAAATCCATCGAACTTAGCTTTAATTTTACGAAATGAAGTATGCGATTTATTAAATTATTAAACACATCAAGTTAAGAAAGAGTAAAGCTTTCTTAAAGAATACAAAAAAAAAATAGAAAATATAATAATGTTTATTTTTTTAAACAAAATATTGCGATTTGTTATACTACTGTGTTCAAAAAAGTAAGATCAATTTTCAATTTAAAATTCCCTTGGCTTATGGAATTTCATTTTTTTTCGGGGGAGGGGGGGTTTCAGGAACTCTCCTTGACATCTGTGTGAAATTTGGCGTCAAAATATTCATAATTTTTTGAGTTACACTTCGCTTTGTGAGACGCTAAAACCGATTCCGGCGATTTTTGAAATATCTGAATTAATTTTAGCAAAGAACTTGCATTAAATTTTGTTTGCGAAAAACGTATAGAATGTTGCAGAAAGCATTCGATGAGCATTCCTATATCGGAAAGAAATGTTTAACAAGTGGTCAATTGAAGACAGTTCAAAGAAGGCTTCAGAACGCATTGAAGACGAAGCATTTTGTACAACCATCAATCTCACATCCAAAAAATTAAAGATCTTGTGCTTAGAAATCGTTGATTTGCAATTAGAGACCTTGCTGATAATGTTGGAATTTTAAAGGATTGGATAAAGCTGCATTTTAACAGAATGTATAAACATTTAGAATAAACCTTTCCCGAGTTATATATTTCATCTTTTGAGTTAGTATTTAATTTTAAATTTCTTTCACTTATTTTTTTGAAAAACCGAGGAAATAAAATTACGTTGTCATAAAGTTATCGAAAAACTTTTCGAGTGCATTCACTGCAATACGCTCCAAAGAGTGCTTTTAAATTCCCTATTCTTTAGTTTTACTTTTTTTCCCTGGGTTATAAAATGATTTTCATACGTATTTGAGTTTCGCGTTTCCATACATATATTTTTTTCCTTGTAGAAACTCACATTCCCGGATGCTTTTGGAACTGTTTAAGTGTGCACTTCACTGTATGCACTTTTCTTTCACCAAAATTAAATTTCTGAGCTTTTCGCTACAATGTTTTCTCTCCATTGAGGTAAAAGTAAAGGAAGTTTCAGTTTTAATTTATCCGAAAACAAGAAAATGCCTTCGAAATTGCATCTAGTGCAGCCAAATGAAGAAAAAAAATGGTGCATAATTTTTGCGAAATGTTTTCTTTAACGTTTTTTGTCTTGCAATCATGCTTATGATAGTTCTAAAAATACTTTTCTTATAAAATTTTTTCAGATGGGAAATAGGATTAAGTTTGTTCAAGAGTTTCAGGAAAATTTTTTTTTTTTTCTTTGGGTGGTGGGGGAAATGATTAGAAAATCTATTGATTTTAGCTTTAATTTTACGAAATGATGTAGGCGATTTATTAATTTGTTAAACACATGAAGTTAACAAATAGAAGTTTTCTTAAAGAATAATAAAAAAAAAATAGAGAAAATATAATAGTGTTTAATTTTTTTAAACAAAATATTGTGATTTGCTATACTACTGTGTCCAAAGAGACCGATAAAGAGACGGGTAATAAGACCGATTTTCAATTTAAAATTCCCGGGGCTCATGGAATTTCAACTTTTTTTTAGGTTCCTGGCACAATCTTTGACATCTGCCAAAATATTCATCAGTGTTTGAGTTACGCTTGTATTTGTGAGACGCTAAAACTGATTCCGGCGATTTTTGAAATGTCTGAATTAATAGAGCATTGCATTAAATTTTGTTTATGTAAAGGTATATAATGTTGCAGAAGGTATTCATGAGCATTCTTATATCGGAACGAAATGTTTAGAAATGGTATAATTAGTTCAGAAGAAGGCTGAGAAGGCATTGAAAACGAAGAGACCTCTGGTCGACCATCAATCTCGACCAGCTAAGCCCACGCCCAAAGCTGGCAACTGGCGTACCGATTACGTAGGACCAACAGGTTGAAATACCCCTTAAACCTCCTCATCTTGGTTCATATATATACTTGGAATTCTAATAGCTGCTTAATTATTGTTAGTAAGATTTAAGATAAAAGTTTCTAAAAATTCAAATTAAAATAGGTACTCAAAAAAAAAAAAAGATTTAAAAAATACTATGATAAAAAAGTAAGATAAAAAAAATAAAAGAATTTAAAAGTTAAGTTTTTAAATTCGGTACAATTAGGACCAGTTGATGCCGTAGACATATTTCAAAACGGTAAACAAACAGAACTCAATTTGTTTACCAATAACACTCAAGGGCGCTCACGTCCAAAAATTAAAGATTTGGTGCTTGCAAACAGTCAATTTACAATTAGAGTCCTTGCTGCTGATGTTGGAATTTCAAAGTTTGATTTGGTTTGATTTGTCGCTCTACGGTCATCATTTGCACAGTTTACGCTGAACAGACCGAGACCAACGGTTTAAAGTGGATTCCGAACCACTACAAACACACATGGCACCGCCGGGACTCAAACCCGAAAATTGTGTGTCGAGCACCAGAGCGCTAGCCACTCAGCCATCAGGCCCCCTGGGAATTTCAAAGGATCGGATAAAACTAATACTTTCTAACAAAATGTATAAACATTTAGAATAAAAACTTTCTCCCTCTATGTATTCATATTTTAAGTTAGTATTTATTTTAAGTTTCTTTCACTTATTTTTTGGAAAAACCGGGGAAATAAAATTACGTTGTCATAAAAAAAATTATCGCAAAAATTTTCGAGTGCATTCACTGCAATACGCGCTTCAAAAGAGAGCTTTTAAATTCCATATTCTTTCTTTTTACTTTTTCCCCTGGAGTTATAAAATGATTTTCATACGCATTTGAGTTTCCCGAGTTTCCGAGAAACTCAATTACATTCCTGGATGCTTTTGGAACTGCTAAAGTGTACACTTCACTGTATGCACTTTTCTTTCACCAAAATTAAATTTCTGAGCTTTTCGCTACATGTGTTCTCTCCATTGAGGTAAAAATAAGGAAGTTTCAGTTTTTAATTTATCCGAAAAACAAGAAAATGTCTTCGAAATTGCATTTGGTGCAGCTTTTGTACAAAAACAAAGAAGAAAAAAAATGGTGCATAATTTTTGTGTAATGTTTTCTTTAGCGTTTTTTGTCTTGCAATCGTGCTTATGATAGTTCTAAAAATTACATTTCTTATAAAACTTTTTCAGATGTGAAATAGATGGTTTTCAAAAGTTTTTTGTTTTTTTCTTTTGGGTAGGGTGGGATGGGGCAAATGATTAGAAAACCTATTGAATTTAGCTTTAATTTTATGAAATAAAATATGCGATTTATTAAATTGTTAAAACTCAAGTTAGCAAATAACAAATTTTTGAAAAAGGAACATAAAAAATAGTGTATCAAAAGTGTTTAATTGTGTTTATATAATTGTGTTTAATATTTTAAAAATATTGTGATTCTTCATATTAAATATCGTTTAGAAGTTAAACAGTTTGAAATATTTAAAGATATTGAATTTCCAAACAATGGCCTGAATTGTATTTTTCTTACGAAACTCACTAAATTTTGATTTTTATAAAGCATTAAATTTGTCATACTATTAATATAAAAGTAAATCAAACGCGTATCATGCGGTTTATAAGAAAAGTAGCACAACTCAAATCATTTATCTCTCATCAGATTAGATTAGATTGAAATACACTTGAATGCGCCATTTTCATTTATTCACTTTCATTTATTCTTCTTGGTTTTCGAAAACTGAAACGTAATCGTTCCACAAACCGTATTCAAAACCGTCCGACAGCTGGCTATTCCATAAATTCAAAAGATCACGGGAAATTGGCTAGAAGCTCTAGCCTTTCATACAACGGCTGAATCGGTTGCGGAGGCCATCCTTACGACGATGCATTTTTAGCATTCATTGAGGTTGGAAGAAAAAATTGCCAAACTGTGCATTGTGCCAGGACTAGGGATAGCCTTGAAAGTCTGAAAAAAATTTGTAAGAATAAATAAAGATTTTTGAAAAAAAATTTGGGCACTTATATTTGGAATAGTAGATAAAGCTAAGACATTCTAACAAAATGTATAAACATTTAGAATAAACCTTTCCCTCTTTATGTATTCATCTTTTGAGTTAGTATTTATTTTAAATTTCTTTCGCTTATTTTTTGGAAAACCGGGGAAATAAAATTACGTTGTCATAAAGTTATCGCAAAAAAATTTTCGAGTACATTCACTACAGTACGTTCCAAAGAGGGCTTTTAAATTCCATATTCTTTCGTTTTTACTTTTTCTGCCCCCTGGAGTTATAAAATGATTTTCATACGTATTTGAGTTTCGCGTTTCCATATATATATTTTTTTTTCTTGAAAACTGAATTACATTCCCGGATGCTTTTGGAACTTCTTAAGTGTACACTTCACTGTATGCACTTTTCTTTCACCAAAATTAAATTTCTGAGCTTTTCGCTACAATGTTTTCTCTCCATTGAGGTAAAAATAAGGAAGTTTCAGTTTTAATTTATCCGAAAACAAGAAAATGTCTCCCAAATTGCATCTGGTGCACATTTTGCAAAAGAAGAAAAAAATGGTGCATAATTTTTGCGAAATGTTTTCTTTAACGTTTTTTGTCTTGCAATCATGCTTATGATAGTTCTAAAAATTACTTTTCTTATTTATAAAACTTTTTCAGATGTGAAATTGGATGAAGTTTGTTCAAGAGTTTTTTAGTAAAAATGGGGTTTTTTTTTCTTTTGGGTGGGGTGGGAGAAATGATTAGAAAACTATTGAATTTAGCTTTAATTTTACGAAATGAAGTATGCGATTTATTAAATTGTTATTAAACACATCAAGTTGGTAAATAGAAAAGTCTTCTTAAAAATATAAAAAATAGAGAAAAGATATTAGTGTTTAATTTTTAAATAAAAATATTAAGCATCGTTGTCTCTTTGAAATATTTAATGAAACTAAACTTCCAAACAAAGTCTTGTATTGTGTTTTTCTTTAGTTTTATTAAAATTTGATTTTTAGAGTATAAAATTGGTCATATTTTTCATTAACATTTTATAAAATAAATCAAACACATATCATGTACTTTATAAGAGTTTTATAAGTCGAGTAACCACAAGTCAATAAAGTATTTCATCATATATTATAATTCCAAAATAAAATTCTAAAATTGCTAAAGGCATGTAATTGGGGGATTTAATAAATTATCTTTAAAAATATATACGTAATTAAAAATTGTAAACGCAAGGCATACAAATGAGTTTACAAATCGTATATCTGCATATCTTTATTTTTTTTTCCCAACAAATTCACACTAAGAGATCTAAAGGCAGATTATAACTTCACTATAACAAATTGTGCAGGAAAATGATACCAATAAACATCCCTATGCAAAGAGTTTTGGAAATACCATTAAAATTTTGTTTACTTACCTATGTGTCAATTACAAATTTGCCGAATTATCGATATTATTTCAATGAATATCAATATTCTAGTACAAAATATTACAATAAAATTTCATTTATGCTAAATGGTATATAATCAGTTAATCGATTGATTTTATAACTGTTTATTGTTTAAACTGTTTTAATTTCATTTTTCTGTAAAAATTACGTTGTTTAAAATGAATCATTAAAAATGTTGTCAAAATGAAAAAAAAAATGAAAACCTTACAGAAATAAGACCTGTTTGGGGGAAGGTACTTGGCCATGTTAGCGATTTGCAAAGAGCCAAGAAATGACTACGATTTTAAAACAAAACAAACATCATTTGGAGAAGGTTTAAAGTTTGGCGATGTAAAAAGTTATTCACTTAAAAATTACTTGGCTGTTATACAAGCTCCTGCAGCAGTAGTTAGGGTCTAAGTTTGTATACTGAATTAGCATTTTTTTTTTTAATTTTGCGCTCTATTAATTCTTGAATTTTGCATATTTTACGGTTTGCTAGAGTTAAAGTTTTAATAATATTCTGTTTTTGAAAGTAAATTGTGCATTCACTTTATGAGAAGTTCATACAACACAAAATTAATGTTCTAATGTACTAATGTTCATCTTAACTTTTTGTTTTATGCAATAAAAAATATAATTTGTAATAATTAAAGATTTATTCATGTCTTAATTTTCTTTCTTGATAAGACAAAACCATAACCTATTATAATACATCTTTAAAAATAATTTATTTTAAAAGGGAAAAAAAGTTTTTACCATCGTTTATAGTAAAAATAAACAAAAATCATAGAAAAATAAAACAATCAAAAATCAAGAGGCTTTGAATTAAAAAAAAAGAAAAAAAAAGGTGAATAATAAAATATCAGAAATTGGGTATTAAATTATTAAGTAAATAATTTGTTTTTGAAAGTAAATTCTACATTCATTTTATGAGAAGTTCATGCAACACAAAATTAATGTATTGATTTCTATTTTAACTTTTCATTTTATGCAATAAAAATATAATTCTTAATAACGATTAGTTAAAGATTTATCTCTTAAGATAAGACATTTTTATATCAGATAAGACATATAAGACATACAACCTATCATTCTACATCTTTAAAAATAATTCTTTTTAAAGGAAAATAATTTTTCCTTGGCTTACAGTAAAAATAAACAAACATCATCATAAAAAATAAGACACAAACAAAAATTCAAGAGGCTTTGAATTAAAAAATGAAAAAGAAGATTAAAAATAAAATATCAGAAATTGGGCATTAAATTATTAAGTAAATAATTTCTTTTTGAAATAAATTGTACCTTCATTTTATGAGAAGTTCATGCAACACAAAATTATTGTACTGATTTCTATTTTAACTTTTTATTTAATGCAATAAAATATATAATTTTTAATAACTATTAATTAAATTTTTAACCATGTCTTACATAATTTTTATTTCATGGCAAGACAAACCATAACCTATCATTCTACATCTTTAAAAATAATTCAATTTAAAGGATGAAAAAAAAAAAAATTTTTCCTTGTCTTACTGTAAAAAATAAACAACATCATAAAAAATAAAAACACAACTAAAAATCAAGAGCCTTGAATAAAAAAAAAAAAAGAAAAAAGGTGATAAATAAAATATCAGAAATTGGGTATTTAATTATTAAGTAAATAATTTCTTTATGAAAGTAAATTGTGCATTCATTAATCCTTAATAACCAATTATTAAAGATTTATCCATTTATTACATATTATTTTCCTTGAAGACAAACCATAACCTATCATTCTAAGTCTTTAAAAATAATTCTTTATAAAGGAAAAAAAAAATTTCTTTTGGCTTATAGTAAAAATAAACAAATATCATCATAAAAATAAACTAAAAATCAAGAGGATTTGAACTAAAAATAAAAAAAAAAAAGGTGATAAATAAAATATCAGAAATTGGGTATTAAATTATTAAGTAAATAATTTCTTTTTGAAAGTAAATTGTACGTTCATTTTGTGAAAAGTTCATACAACACAAAAAGTAATGGACTGAAGTTCGAACTTAACTTTTTATTTTATGCAATAAAAATATAATTCTTAATAACCAATAATTAAAGATACACCCATGTCTTACATATTTTCCTTAAAGACAAATCATAATCTATCATTCTAAGTCTTTAAAAATAATTCAAGTTAAGGGATGGAAAAGTTTTTCCTTGGCTTATAGTAAAGATAAAATAATCATAAAAAAATAAAAACACAATTAAAAATCAAGAGGCTTTGAATTAAGAAAAAAAAAAAAAAGGTGATAATTAAAATATCAGAAATTGACTATTAAATTATTAACTTAATAATTTCTTTTAAAAGTTGTATTGTATTGTTGTATTCTTTTTGAAGTTTGAAAATTGTACATTCATTTTATGAGAAGTTCATATAACACAAAATTAAGATGAAGTTCGATATTAACTTTTTATTTAATGCAATAAAAAATACAATCCTTAATAACTAATAATTAAAGATTTATCCATTTCTTACATAATATTTTCCTTGAAGACAAATCATAACCTTCATTCTAAATCTTTAAAAACAATTCTTTTAAAGGAAAACAAATTTTTCCCTTAGTTTATAGTAAAAATAAACATCATAAAAAATAAAACAACTAAAAATCAAGAGGCTTTGAATTAAAAAAAGGAAGAAAAAAAGGTGATAAATAAAATATCAGAAATTGGGGAAAAATTTCCCAAACTTTGCTTGTGCTCGTTTGCCTGCGAGGGTTAATAGCAACGACGTTTCATAAAGTATCTGAATCTAATTAAAACTCCGACGCTTATGAGTTTTGTCCGGAAAAAAAATGCTTATCAATAGCTTTTCATCATCTGCCCCAAACTGGATCAAAATTCCTCAGGCTACGTCACTTTTTATCATCGTATTTTTAAGTAGATACAGGTATTTAATACATTTTGCCCTAAGCTCACTTAATATGAGATTCTTGAATAATATTATATCATAATGTAACAATCACTGAGCTTCATGTAATTAAGTTATGGATAAATTCTTCCATGAATATGCAAGCTATTACAAGGTCATGAAAGTTATGATTTTAATATTGGGAAGAAAATTAATCAAATTCCAGTTATATTTCACTTATATAAATCTTTGTTTCAATATGAATTTTCATTATCTTGGACACTACGCTGTCGTTATATGCCAGAAAATTTGTTTAGGGTTATTTCATGCCAAGTTAACTAATAAAGTATTTTTGGACCTCGGCATCTCATAACGCTTTTTCCCTAATAATTTGCACACGATTGATATATGCCCTCGATAATTTTCTTTTATTTTGACATGATGTAATAAACAGCGAAAGCTATCACATTTTCTACTATTGGCATTAACAAAACTATTCATAATTCTTTTAAAATAGTGCAAGAGAACTCACCTATATATTATGTTAAATCTCTTCTTATGGGTCTTAATTTCATGTACAACAAATTGTATTTTACGAAAACTAGGTTTTAATTTTTAGGTTAACTAACAAATAATTCTTATTTTTTTTACTTGCAATAAAAGTAAGAATCTCAGAACCCAGATAAAACTCTAAAAAAGGAATAATGCAATTGAACATTAGTAATTAAAATAATTTTAATAATAATTAAAATGGACCTAAAAGTACCTCAATAAATTTTTACAAGCAAAAAATAACTTTTATTCGACCTTTATACTTTTCCAGTAAAAATATATTGTCACACAAAAGATAAATTTTTGTAGTTAATAAACTTGCTACATTTGGCATTTAAAAATTATAAAACCGTTTGCCATTTTAAAATTATAAAGACATTTGACATTTTAAAATTATAATGCCTCTTGACATTTTAAAATTATAATAGCTTTACACTTTAAAATTATAATGCCTCTTGACATTTTAAAATTATAATGCCTCTTGACATTTTAAAACATTTTATTAAATGCCTCTTGACATTTTAAAATTGATACGTTTTGTGATCATCAATATTAAAATGTAAATGCATACGTAATTATTTTTCCGTCATAATAATTATCGTTTAGAAAATACAGTTAATTACAAAATTACAAACAATAAACGAAAAATAAGTGACTGTAGAACTACTTGGGAAAAAAAATTCGTCATGTTTCTTAATTAGGCAAAACTATTGAAGTTAAAAAATGTAAAGGCAGACAACAAAATTAAGAACTCAAAAAGTCAAAAGAATGCTAATTTATGATTAGTTGGTAGCAAAACAGCTTTTTGTCTATTCATTATCTTACCCCTTTCCAAAGTTTTCTGATTAATTATTCATAATGCATCAAAATTTAAAAATAGCTTTACTAGTTATTTGCAATTGTCCCATTTATCAATCTTAAGTTTAAAGAATTTTGCTCTTCTCTATTATTTAAGAATATGCATTCAAATGAAAATAAATGAGTTGTGTCTCTAATGAAAATTTTCAATGGATGCTCAAATGAAATGTTACTTTTGAGAACAAACACAAAAATTCAAACGTTAATATAAATGTTTGAACTTTCATTTTTATAAATAATGCACCTAAAATTATAAAATGATACTTAAGTATTGTGAAAAAAATCAGGAAAATTAAATATATGCTACTATTCAACAAGCATAACAGCTAAATATTGAGAAAAACAACATACTCGTACATAAAAATAACTATAAAAGGACAAAACAAAATGCATACAAGTCTGTCAAATAAACACTGATATCATATGGACGTCTTTTGCAGAAAGGGCGAATATGCATTTGAAATACCACAGGTTGTTTTTCTAGGTTTCCATTTCTTTTTAATACCGATAAGTAATAATTACTAGACATTAACCAGAAAACTGCCATAAAAAACTAACAATAAAATAGAAGACTAAACTATAACTGATTTAGAAGTTATTAGGCAATAAGAACGAAGATTGAAGATTGCTTTTAGCTTCATAGAGTTTTAGATGTCTACAGTTTTATGATTGTTAATGACGTACAAGTTAAATATAATGTCTTGTATAATAAAAAAATAATAAAATTAAATGGTTTTCTATGGTTTTAATTACTGAATCTTTGCTGTAAAAATTGTTCATTGTTATACTTTGAATGGCATTTAATGGATGGCTATGTCAGCAGCCTTAAAGTCGTATAAAGTTAAATCATGAAAGGATGTGCAAAAAACAGTAATTTAAACTATATATATATATATATATATATATATATACACTTTTATCGTATTAACAATACAACACAAATACAGAATTTCTTGTAATTAATAAGATTTCTTTACTGACCTCTCATATGCATGGAGTTTTAATTATGCTTCACAACACAATGTAGTCATACTCATGTCAAGATGACATTAAAAGTATCATCTCTTCTATCAATACATTTGGGATTATTTTTAAGAAATATAGGTGATTTTAATAAAATATATCAAAGCATAATGATGTTATGAAATTTAAGTCAAGTAAGCTGATAAGAGTCATTGATTGCATAGTACATCAGAATGAAAAGACAATGTTTGAAATTTATTAAAAAAATCATAGTCATTTTCGAGTATCTAAACTATGCATTTCCGAAGAAAATATTAACTCAAAAAAAAAAAATGTTATTATTATACAACAACCCCATGCAACAGCCCCATTGTGGGCCAAATCTTTCTGCCTGCTGGCAAATTTCTGAGACACGAGATGTTTTCTTTTTTTTTTTTTTTACGGTGTAGGGTTATCTACGCCTAAAGGTCATATTAGACCAGAAGCTACGGTTTAAAGTGGATTCATATCCGCTACAAACATCCAAGGCATCGCCAGGACTGTGACCTGAAATCTGTGGCACTAAGCACCAGAAAGCTAATCACTCGTCAATCAGGCCACATTAAGTAGTCTACGATACACAAAAAATGAATAAACAATGACATTTTTTTATATTTATATATCTATTTTTAATTTTTAAAAATTTTTATGTGCGATAAACGATGCGAATAGATAATAATAGTGCAATTAAGTAAATTATTATAGCACAAGTTCCTGTGCAGGACAATAAAATAATTTTTCAGATAACTTATTCTTGACTTGAAAATACTCTCTAGCGTAAATAAAATTTTTACAAAGCGAAAGTAATTTCCACTAAATATTTGTATATTGAAATTACTTATTTTAAACCAATACTTAGAAATTCCTCTCAATTGTTTCATCTCATTCTGTATTATAAAATAATTCTAAAATTTACATTTCTAATTGGCATTGTTAGGGTTATAATACCATGGAATACATAAAATAAGTAAACATAAGTTAATTAAACAGAGACATTTAACTCCATTGTGTCCTTTCATAAAAAGAATACATTTTCAATAATTAAAAGTTGTAAAAATTCTATTTGATATTAGGCACTTCAATCAAATTGAAATAGTTTTGTATGTCTATTCCGTTTATTTTTTTATGTTCTCCTTAAAGCCTCTCATCAAGAAACGAAGTGCTATAAGAACAAATTGTAAAACTATTGTTCTCTGGAAACTTTTCAATCCAGAAACCACAACTTCTCAACTTTAACAATCTCTATAAGCCTCTTTGAAAAAGAAGATTGCACTCAATTGACTCCGGGAATAAAAAAAAAGAAAATTCTTAATTTTGCTAATCGGATTACAGCTGCTTTTTCTGTATCACGAAATAAAAGTCTGCTATCGTACATCTTGTCCAATCTTAGTTTTCAGACAAGAAGGCCATTATTAGATCTTACTTGAAAAACCTGGGACTGCCCTTTTTTTTGATACAACTGTATTTTATTTTTGTTTTCTTATCAAAGTAAAGCGCTTATATTTCTCTATTTTTCCGATTCGAATTGTATTGTTAGAGTTTAACACAGTTTTTTATGCTATTCTATTGGCATTTATTTCCAAGATTTATTTTCTTTCCTATAAATTCCAGATTGAATTCAAGGGCATATTTTAGAAATATATTTGTCTACAATGAATAGATATAAGCAAAATAATTCAAAGGAACAATTTTGTAAAATTATTTTTAGGAAAACAACTAAGACAGAATACAATTATTTTTGGCAGTAATTTAAATAACAAACCCTATTTTAATTACTCTAAGCCAGGGGATGGCCATTCCGCGGCCCGCCTTGAACATTTTTCTAGCCCGTGAGATTTATCACACTTTTACAAAATATATATTCTTTTTAATGGTCAAAGTTGTGTAAACCAATGTATTAAAAAATACATTATTTGTGCATCCATATATTCAAAAATTAACTGTCGAAATTATGAGAAAAAAATTAACTTTGATTTTAGAATAATATTCTTGCAAATATATGACAGATATTGCCTGTTTTATTTATGAATAACAGAATAATTAAATTATATTTTGTGAAATCATGATGCGCGCATTTTGGAACATCTAATATAACATATTGCAACATGTTATATTAGATGTTAATATAATGAATATAAAAACGTCTATAGTGGTTTTAAATCTAATATTGGGGTATATAATTTTATATGCGGCCCGCGGAATTATGATGCATTTCCAAAGTGGCCAGCAAGATCATTTGGGTTCGCCACCCCTGCTCTAAACAGAGAAGAATATTTGTCATATCAGAGAAGAATGAATTCTAGTCCTGCACTTGATATTAAAAAAACTTTATTACAGGGAAAATTTGACAAATTACTGTTAATTGATTTAAAAATCTTAAACTGATTTTGCCTCTATGTATGCGTATCAAGCATGCAGAATGATGTACATTCAAAGCTGCTGACGAGTATTGCAATTGCTGGTTCTGACACTTTGTAGATAGGGACAGCATGTGAAAGCTACTCAAATTAACGCTGAGGTTATGGAAATTGATTCTACGATGTAAATGTAGATTGATTACTCCATGAAGTCTTTGAAGGCAATGTCCACCGCCAAGAGTATACGAAAGTAGAACAAATGATACAATGGCATACAAAAAAAAAAAAAAACTTCATCAATTTTCAATTATACTATAAAAACTTTAATTTTGGGATAATATATTTTGGATATTTTTTAATATTTCAATTGATTTCCTTTAACAAGTGATCATTTTTATTCATTACAAATGATCACTTGAGGAGATCAACGAGGAGATCATACTTTTAATATTAATTTTTATCAGTTACGTAAAATAATTATAGTTATTCGAATTCATTTTTTCTATATTAGTAATAAAGCAACTGAAGAAGGTTAATATAAAATGTAGATCAAATTATTAATATACTACTGTGTCCGAAAAGTAAGACAAGTTTTCAATTTCAATTTCCCGGGTATATGGTATTTCACTTTTTTTTCTTTTTTGGTTATTGGCACTTCCTTGACATCTGTGAGAAATTTGACGTCTAAATATTCATTAATGTCAAATATTCTCTAATGTCTAAATATTCATTTCAGTGTTACACTTGGTTTTGTGCGATGCTAAAATTGATTCCGGCGTTATTTGAAATGTCTGAATTAATTGAGCAAATAATTTGCAAATTTTTGAAATGTCTCTTCAATCGACTCAAAAAGGTGTCCTCGGAGGGATCTTTTGAGTTTTAAGGAACAGCCAGAAGTAGCACGATGCTAAATTAGGTGAATACGGTGGTTGTGAAACGATATGGGTTTTTTTTGGCGAAAAAGGCACGAAGAATCAATGCAGTGTTGGCGCATTCAGTGTTTTCGGTACCAATCAACATTTGACGCGTTTGGGCCCAAAACATCATTTAAAACGAAATTTTAAAATTCCAACTTCATTAGCAAGGTCTCTAATTGTAAATCGACGGTTTGCGAGCACCAAATCTCTAATTTTTGAACCTGAGCTTCGCCGGTTGAGGTTGATGGTCGACCACAGGGCTCTTCGTCTTCAACGGTTTCTCTGCCTTCGTTGAACTGTTTATACCACTTCTAAACATTTCTTTTAGATATAGTAATGCTCACCGAATGCCTTCTGCAACATTCTATACGTTTCCGCAAACAAATTTAATGCAAATTCTTGCTCAAATAATTCAGACATTTCAAAAATCGCCGGAATTAGTTTTATCATCTCACAAAACGAAGCGTAATTCAAACACTAATGAATATTTTGACGCAAAATGTCCCACAGATGTCAAGGACAGTGCCAAGAACCTAAAAGAAAAAAAATTGAAATACCATATGCCCGGGAAATTTAAATTGAAAATTGGTGTTACTTTTGAACACAGTACTTTTTTGGGCGCTGTTGCATCTTTTATAAATTTAACTTTCTAAGAGCTAAAAAAGATCATTCATAATAAAGCACAATTAAAATAAATGTTAATTTATCAAAACTATCGTCTATAAATATTCACTATAGCGAATTCCATTAAAAGTAGCTGAATAAAATGTTTGTCTTAATCAAACAGTCCGCATTATGAATAAAGATTTTAGCATCAATTAAAATATTTGAAATTATTCATAACACAAAAGTAAAAAGGTTTAAAAATTACATCAAACACCGCATTTAAAATAAGTTTAAAATATTTGTAAATAAAATTTTATCAAATTATTTCTAAATTATTTTTTTATTCTTGACATAAAAAATATATTCAGAAGATCAAATATTAAAAATATTTAGCAGGTACTTAATATGATATATTTATAAAAAAAACATTTCAAAGTATCAGCAATATTTTTCAAATGACAACTTTATTGGAAAAAACGCAATGCAATAATAATATATCATTTATCGGAGAAATAAAAAATTCACAGAGTATAAAAATTCTATGAACTTCAAGCGCTTTGATTAATATACCTTGAAGTCGAAATTACACCATGGCTGAAATTCTTGACTTGCAAAAAAGGTTTTATACCTTGATTATTTATGCCTCATCGGCAATGAAGAATTCCATAAAAAAAATTCCTTATACAAAATTAATCACCAAAAAAAAAAAATAGTATAATGGGTGACAAATGACTGAAAAATCTGAAATTAAAAAATACTGTCCAGTAAATAAATCTTTGCACACTCGGTTTTTGTTGCATTTTCATGCATAGTTCGATCATTAATTTTATTCAGATGGCTGTAAATGGACTATTATTTTATACTGAGAATGTGGTGGGATTTCTTAACTTTTTTCAGGAGTTGTTAATTAAAATACTTTGAAGTTCATACATGTTTTCAAGTCACTTAGAGTGTTTGAAAGTAAATTTTAATAAGGTACAGTTTGTTTAATAAATGTTTTTACTATTCCAGTTATTTAAAAGCTTTAAATAACTGCAATTATTTAAAATTGTTTTTAAATATAAAAAAATCTATAATTCGTTTAAATCCTTTTAAAATGTAATTAAAAAAATATTAGTTTTTAGCTTAAACATAGTTTTTTTTTTATGCGAATAGTAAAAGCCGTTATAATCAAACATATCCAAAGTTTTTAGATAATCAGTTAAAATGAGTTAAAGTCTCATGCAACACTATTACAACAAAATATTCCGATAAATAAATTGCAAATCTAAAAACTAAATACAAATAAATATATGCAAGACTAATACGACTATAACAATTGTTAATAACAATTAGCAAGACTAAGACAAATAATTATTATGCAAGTCCATGTATCCTGAATCTTATTAGATATTTCAGTTCCCAGCTCTTTCATTTCTCATTCTTGCCACTGACTTCCGTTTTTGAAGAAAAAGAAATTGTTCAAAATGTTTTTCTGTAAGTCATTCACATGCATATTATAAACCACGCAGATTCTGAATGTGTTAAGCTTTACGAATTATCTATTTTATTTCAGAGCAAGTAATATATTATGTATCACAGAGTATATATAGTATATATCACAGAGCAATATATTATATATCACAGAGCAAGTAAATATATTATATATCACAGAGTTAACCTCAGAGTTAAATAGTTAATCTCAGCTACAGATGCCAGCATGAATAATAAAGATTTTTTTTTTTCATGCTCAATTCGACTCTATTTACAGATTATTGAACCCTTTAAGTCTTCCTAAAAAGTGTTGTTAATACAAATACTATGTAACAAAAGGCAAAATGCAATGAAATCACGCTCATATTGCATAAACTAGATAGTTCAGATAGTATTCCGAATAATTTTATTTCAAATGGTAAAGAAATAACAAAATATAATGGAAAGAAAATGGGATGCAAGAAAAACGGATAAAATATTACAGAATATTTTTTAAAAAATGATACATCAAAATGAATGCTAGAAATGCTTTTATGCCTTTCATATTAAGCATTTATATCAGATTAAAAAAATTCCTCATGTATGTAGGAATCAAAGTATAGAAATATAGTTTTTCTTCTATTAATATTTCGTATTTAATGCAAATTACCAGACCGATTGACCAAAAAAATCATGTTGCAATCGACTAGTCAATCATGGTTTATAGTTGAATTCTTGGTTGCTATTTATCTACATTAATTTGAATAATGTTTTTGATAAAACACACTTTTTGTAACTAAAGAGTAAAAAAATCTTAAAAATTGAAATCTCATTAATTAAAAGAATATTCAACACCAATATTACGAACAAATCATTAGTTTAAATATAACCTCAAACTACTCAATAACCAATACCCGCCGCATATTAGCAAATGTCTGTGCAGGAGTATTTTTAAAAACTGGATAATAAACTGGATTAATTTGTATTATTGATGGTATACGGCAATTAAAGATATATTATCTTCTTTAATCCTAACCATTTATAATCATGATTGGTGTTTTTTCTACACAAATTTTCGATCAATTACTTGAAACTAAATAATTTTAATTTGTCAGAAAAAGCGTTCACTGGAAAATAATTTTAATATATTCATTACTCTAAAAATTTCATTTCTTACAGGATAAAAAATATTCAACGATATTTGTTATACGTTTATTGTCCAAAACATTCTTTGATGGCATATCTTTAAAAAAATAATTTAAATGGCATATTTTAATAATTTATTTGTATTTAATATTTAATTTGGAACATTTTTATTATGCGCAGTATATTGAGCATCATAATATTGCATAAAATCCAGTTAACTATTCAGGTGCATAATGAAATTCTCTAAAACCTATGTTATTGTCCATTCATTAAAGATATTTAGTATTAATACCTAATGAAATCATTTTAAGAAAAATTCTTCAAATTTTTTAACAATTCCATAAAATCTGAGGGTTTTTTTATTTTCACATAAAACTTTTATGTATTTAATAAAGTATTTAAAGAATGCTTTACGTATTTTGGTTTATATAAACATTAATATCCGTGAACTATCAAAAATTGCATTGTATCGATATTCTAGTGATCAATGATATATTATTACAAATACATTTGTTAACTTCTATATAATCCTTTCATCATAGATCACTTAGACGGCAGTATTATTTGTTGAGCTAAAAATAAAACAGTTGAAGAACGTTGCAGGAATTGCTATTACATGACAAATAAAACTTCCAACACATGCAATTCTGTCTTCAATCACTTCTTCAGCAGCAACAACACAAAGAAAACTTCTTAACTACAACTGAACCCTTCTCTTTCTTTACTGATTATGCGCCGACTGATGCCATTTTCTCGCACTTTCTTAGAGATTGATCACATCTATATATTTCTATCTTTTATCGAATGGTTCCATGCCATCTTCTAGTGAAAAGGACGACACGACCCAGTTTTGTTTTTTTTGGCTCGTTTTCTTCTTGAGGTTGCTGAATCTCTTAACTTTTATCAGTGTCCCCAGGCACAAAATGGCTAGGTACTCATATTTCTCACGTACTGTCTAGTCCATAAATTGGACAAAGTTTTGAAATCGAAGACTGGCCTTTAGACATTTCAATTTTTCCAGCCTGTCATTTGAACGTTTATAGATCTGTAAGTTCTCAAATAATAGCAATGTTATTTTTATGCCTGGTAATAAATTTTTTTTAAATAAAATAATTCAATTTTATATGAAAGTAATTGAAATCCTTCTAGTCTTTATTTGTACTTGAGTAAAATCTTATTAAGCAAAAATGTATTCATTAATTTTAAAATAAATAAATGTTTTTTTTTTATTGCCATCAGATTTTCATGCCTTAAAAATCTGACTTTAGTTACTAGTTAAATTCTTGAAAAAATATTCTTGAATTTTTAATTATTATAATTTTAATTATTTTTAATTATTAGAGAAAATTTACAGTATTAGTTTCCAATTTATTTCACAAACTAACGTTATCACATTCTTAAGAATAATTCCTAATTGCATTGAATTGCGTGTAATTCAATTATTATATATTAAAATGTATTATTTATATAATATACTGTAATCTATAATAACAATATTATTACGCAATATATTATCTATACAATCTATACATTTTTTACTAAATAATGTCGCCCCAAAAATCATCAATGCGTGTGCGTGTTAATTGCTATATTACAAAACATCCACGGGGTCAAAAAGTTTTTAAAAGTTTTCGCAAAGATAAAAAAAAAAAAAGTTTTATTTTATACCACCACATATGCAGTCTTTTTTTCAAAGAGGCTTATAGAGATTGTTAAAAGTTGAGAAGTTGTGGTTTCTATATTGAAAAGTTTCTACAGAACAATAGTTTTACAATTTGCTCTTGGTAGCATTTCGTTTCTTGATGACAGACTTTAAGGTTTAGTTTGGTTGTCGCTCTACGGTCATTTTTGCATACTGTAGGCTAATTAGATCGGAAATTTAACGTGAATTCCGAACCGCTAACAAACATCCATGCCATCGCCAGGATTCGAATCTGAAGCTACATTACAAGCTATAGATATTAATATTTTAAATATAAAAGAAATACGTATACTTTAATAAATATTCTATTTCAGGCCATAAAAACATTCGAAGACAGTCGTTAATAATTCTTGGACTATTTTAAAGGGCTAACTTATAATGACTAAGAAAAGTATTGTAACTAATTCCCTTCATTAAATTTAAATTTACAAACTGCATGTGTATAACAAACAGTAATAATTTTCTCTCTATTTTATTAAGGTTTCTGAAATGCTTAATTCATCGTTGCTCAAAAAACTTTTTAAATGTCAATTTAATGTAAATTAAAAAAAAAAATCCTAGAAAACACATCTCCAGATTTTTATTTTAATATTACTTATTTTTAGTTCAGAATAAAATTTCATTTACTTCGTAAATTTTTATAAATATTTCCTTCATTTCATAAATTTTTTATAACTATTTCATAATTATTATTTCACGACTATCCACGAGGTATTATTACTAAATTTTTCTGTTTAATATCACTTAATTAACTAAAGTTGGTAAAAAACTATTATTTTTATCATGTGAATAGGTTTTTTTTTATCAGGTGATTGCAGCATACATATTTTTTATTTCTTTTGAGTGCTATTAAAATAAGAGTTGTTTAATGCAAAGTATAATCCCTTTTCACCTGATAAAAAATATTATTTGAACCGACTTTAATATATTTACGAAAAAAAAAACAAATAAAAAAAATTCATTGGATATATTAAATATACATATCATTAGAAACAAATTATATATAAATTTTTAACTTAAAATAAATCTATTTCTTTTATTCGTTTGTAAACTGTGACAATAGAGCTACACTAATTTTATCAAAGGAAATTTCCGCATTTATAATATTAAAAAAATTCTACCAGGGATATTTTTTCCTTTCCAAAAGAGAAAGAAAAAGAAAGAAATTATTACAAATGAGTCTTTATTGATCTAACTATGTGAAGAAAATGTCATCTTGTCATCTCCGTTAGTAATTGGCTTCGTTAGGATAAAGTAGTTTATTAATAAAAGGATTGGAAATTATTTCCTTCCAATTTCTGAACGGAAGGATCCTGTTCAACGTAATGCGACATATTTCTAACCGGCCATCAAAATAACCGCACTGTACTCTGCCAATCAACATCAAAATTAATCCATAGAATGGCATTTCCTTCTGGTTCCGCCTAACTTATTCAAGGTCATCTTAAACAGAATTAGTAATGCCTATAGTATTTTCATAATGTTATTAAGCAAAATAAGAAAACTATTTCAAATAATTTTGCAGATGCACAGATTTTTATTTACAAATTAAAAAATAATTTACACTAGTTACATATTTACTAGCTTATATAAAAGTACTAGTTAAGTTAGTACTATTTTACAACAGTTTAAAGACTGAAAATAAAGTATAAGATTCTTTTGTAGTCATCCTTAATAAATATTTTTTACGATTTATGCAATTGAGATTCAGTTAAAAGCTAGAAATAATGAATTTGAATTACGTTTGGATTGTTTAATTGTTTACGGCTAAAATGTATGTAACATTTTTATGGAGGGGGGGTATAGGTTGTCGCTCTACGGTCATCTTATGCACATTTTAGGCTACACAGACCGGGACCTACAGTTTAAAGGAGATTCCGAACCACTACAAACACCCATGGCACCAACGGGACTCGAACCTGAAAAGCATATGGGACCGTGCGCTAGAGGGCTAGCCATTCGGCCATCAGGCCCCTTTATGCGGGGATTTAGTCTTTCTGTAGTAATTTTTTGCACACGTTAGGCTAATTATACCGGGACCAATTGTTTAATGGGAGACCGAACCACAAAGGCCAGAGATCTAGTCAATTTATAGGGGACAGGTGTTACATAATGTTGATAATCTCCACAAGTTGTTTTTTTTTTTTTAATTATTGAAATTATTTAAGTAACACAACATTATTATTAATTTTTATTGCCTTTTTTTCCGATCATCCTTTAAGAATAATACATCAATGCGATTGGCATGTATTTCAACACTAACTTTTTGTTAATGTCAATGCTTACTATAAAGCTTCGTTTCATCTGTTTAAATATTTTAAAGAAAAAAATTAATTTTTTTTTAAAATCGATAAATTCTTTTTTGAAACTTCAATCGATTTTTCTTTCAATATCTGTTGTAAATCGATTTATTATGTTCCATGTATAAATTTGAACTTTTTTAAATATTATATTTGTAATAAGACATTGTAGGCCTAGCACTCGGCGATACAAGTTTCAGAGGCGAGTCCAGGCTGAGCATGGATGTTTATAGTGGTTCGGAATTCCCTTTAAGCTTAGGTTTAGTCTAATAGGACTGTAAAGCATAGGGCGTAGAACAGACAACACTAAGCCGTAGAAAGAAAAACTTCTTCTGCCTCGAAATCTGCAAGTAGGCAGATGGACTTGGCTCTAACCATTTAGCTGTTGCGCTAATGGCGAAAAGTTAATAGTTATGAGTAGTTATTGTGTCTAATCATCAGTGTCCTGCAGTGCGGGGCGAACATCCCATGAGTAATTTATTCATGAAGGTAGGGGAAAGAGGGCAGCTTCTGTTGTGATGGAGCACCCGTAGGTAGAAGTCTGACATGGCTGGATGTCGCTAAAGGAAAGCAATGCCTTCCTGGAAGAATTTTAGGGACCCACCATGGGGAAGTTGCACCAATGAATATTTGGTTTAGTTTGGATTCATTTATCGCGCTACTGTCTTTTTACACACTTTGATCTAATTAGATCGGGACCTACAAATTAAAGTAGATTTCAAACCACTAACAAATATATGCCAGTGCCAAAAATTCGAACCTGAAGCCTGTGGTACCAAGGGTCAGGGCGCTAGCCAATTGGCCATCAGGCCCCTACGCCCTAATGAAGAAGACATTATAGGAGGAAACGAATAATATTTAAGCTAAATAATAGAAAGTTTAGACTCTTTTAAATATGAAAAAAATTAAATTAAAAAATACTACAGTACCTAAAAAAACACATTTATTTTGAAGAGAATCAATTGATCGACATTAAAAAAAAAATTACATTTTTAAACATTGTATTAAAATAAAGAAAAAGAATCAAAATCTTGAATAAAACTATTATGCGCATTTTTTTTCAAATAAAGCTTTTTAAAAATCAATTTGATTTAACCTGAGGAAATTCAACTCATACGGGTAGGAAGGCTTGAGTTTGATTGAAGGTAGTAAAAAAAATACTGAATTGTGTCTTTTTTCCACCAGTATTTGTCATTCCATTGATTAGTTTAATTGATCACGGAACATTCTTTAAAAAGAATGCATGATTTAATGAAATGTTTAAATGAAAATGTACAATGAAAAAATGAAATGTAATGAAAAAAAATTTTTTTTTCTTTTTTGATTAATATCAATAAGTTTATCTGTTATTCATTGAATTATCCTTTTGTTTTAAAAGATCATTGTATAGTAAGTATATTTACTTTTGCAAATGAATTTTTAAATATCTATTTGAATCATAAAGAGATTGATTTAGCAAATACTGGTAATTTAATTATGTTTTTTTTTATTATTAATATGAGCTAACCCCTATTCTAATTCAATTATTTCGTTCTGTTTTCTTAAAGGCTTCTTTAGTTGTATAGAGTAATTAAAAAAAAATCAATTCAATTGTAGAGCACAGAATATATAAAAAAAAATTTTTAATGCAAGGAATTATATTATATATATATATATATATATATATATATATTGGATATACATCTTTATATAGATATTCATCTATATATATAGATATAGATATACATCTTTATATATAATATTAAATATAATATGTATGAAATCTGGACAGTACCGCAGAAACGGTATAAAAATATTACTTAATTTTATTATTTAATAACTATTGTCTTACATCATCTTCATTGGCGTAACAGCCCCATGGTGGTCCAAGGCCGTCTGCCTATTGGCAAATTCCGAAACATGAAATGTTTTCTTTTTACAGGATAGGTTTGTTAGTCTAATGCCCAACTCTCTACTAGGACCTACGGTTAATTTTAAAATAGATTCCAAAACTTACAAACATCTATAGCACCGCTGGGATACGAACCCGAAAGCTATGGCACTGAACGCCAGAGTGGCTAATCAGGCTAGTCACTCGACTATCAGGCCGCACTGTTATACATATAAAGCGAAAATTATAGGCTGAAGCTTTAACAGATTTATCTTTTTATATTATTGGCTCATGTAATTTATATTATATATTAATTCAAAAAGATACTGAATTTTAGTTAATCACTTTCAACTGTTAAGATTTAATTAATTTACCACAACACAGTAAATTCGGCAGACATTTTCATTTTGTAAAATTCAGATAGCTACTATAATATTGACTTGAATAATAATTATTTTTTACCAAAAAAAAAAAAAAAAAAAGACGGACTTATTTTTGTAAGATATTTGAAAACGCTTTATCAGAAAAGCTACTTAATAATCATTAACACAAGACAGTAACTGTATTTTTATTGTTACTATAATAATACTTTCATATATAATTTTAAAAAAGGCTTCGGTAATTTGATTTTAAGTTCCTTTATTTGGAGATATATTATCCTGTAAATATAACACTTCTATCTACATATAATGCACTTATGCTCTGTAATACACCATGTGGAAGAAAGTGACGGGACACGACACTATAACGACATAAACCCATATTTATTAAACTTAATAGGAGGTAGGGCCTCCTTTGGCTGCGATCACAGCTGCAACCCTTCTGGGCATGCTTTCCACTAAATTAGCCATAGTGGCAAGAGGAATTTCCTTCCAAATGTTTAACAGGAAGTTCCATAGTTCAGGCTTGCTTTTGGGGAGTGGGGTGTAGGCCTCAACCGACGGTCCACCTCGTCCCAGAGATGTTCAATTGGTTAAGATCAAGGCTCTGCGCCGGCCACTCCATGCGTTTAACGTTGTTGTTCACATACCAATCAAGAGTCCTCCTTGCAACATGGCATGTTGCGTTGTCGTCTTGATACCAGCAATAGGAAGGACATGATTGTCGAGAATATCACAGTATCTATCGGCATTCATCTCACCATCAATCTTCATCAGTGGGCCAGCCCCATACCAGGAGAAACAGGCCCATACCATCAATCCTCCTCCACCAAACTTTACAGTTGGGACGACACACTCGGGCAAAAGGCGTTCTCCTGGTAAACGCCATACCCAAACACGTCCATCGGAACGGAAAAGGGTAAATCGTGATTCGTCACTCCAAAGGACGCGTTTCTAGTCATCCAGAGTCCAAGTACGGTGGTCTTTGGCCCATCGAAGGCGCGCTTTCTTGTTGGTTTTCGCAATCAAAGAATTATGGGCCGCCGAACGTCCAGTGTAACCTAACTTATGGGCCTCGATACGAAGAGTCTTGGTCGAAACGGCCACACCTGTGGCTTGTCTAAACTCATTAGCGATGTTATCCATGGATGTTTGACGGTTACTTCGAATCTCCCTGCCGAGCACCCGCCGGTCCCTGCTAGGAGAACTGTAGGTCGTCCACTTCGGGGTTTGTTCTGACAGTGTCCCTGAATCTTGTAGCAACACACAACACGTGCTACAATTGATTTTGAGCAGTTACGGAGACATGATATCTCACTAATTGACACCTTGGCAAGATGCAATCCAACCAACACACCTTTCTCGAACTCAGACAACTCTTCCAGTGGCGGCATCTTGACAAAAACAACTTTAGTCGACTCCTCAGAGTATTTATAGGATATGGCTGACACGTGCTACCTATTATTGCGCATGTGTCAGCTGTATTGTCAACTTTTCTACTTTTCGAGGGGTGTCCCGTCACTTTCTTCCAGATAGTGTATATTTAACAAATCAAGATTGAGTAAAATTGACAAAAATTAAAAATTCCAGTTGCATAGCAAATATTTTTAACATTTTAACATTAACAAATATATTTTACTCTAAATTTTCTTATTTCCGCTAACTTGATAAAATAATTTGAAAAACTTTCATAAAGTGGTTTTAACCAATAGATTTGTAATTGTTGAAAAGGTTAAATAATTTAAAGTTAAAATATAAATTCAGAAATCTTAAACTGGAATAAAATGATCATACTTTAAAACGCGCATAAATGCATTACACAAGGAAATGTTTACCATTTTCTATACTAGGGCTATTGACACCAGATAGTTTTTAATTTTAAAGAATGAATTTTTCATTGATTCATTTTATTTATTTGTAACATGAAGTTAATATTTTAAAAAAAAAGTATTCAATATTTAATAGAGATTCATAACAATTTTAAAAGATTTAAGTTAAAAGTACTTTCTGCAGTCTAACGTACTTTTGACAATCTAATAAAAGCCTAACAAGTAATAGCTATTGTTGTTTCATTTTTTCCTATTACATTCTTTTAAAAAGTTAAATTACATCTCTAAGAAATCTAGTCATATCAATTTTCTTTTTTTGTTCCCAAATTTTTATTGTAGTTCAAAATCTTAAACAGGATTGTGCCGTGTAAATCTATATACTTTCTTCAATATATTTCAAAATAATTTATATATGTAAAGCTAAAACTGGGGTATTTAAAACATCTGTCAATACAAAAAGAAAACTACTTCATAATAATAATGCACATCTTTATAACAAAAAAAAAAAAAATGTAAGAAATAAAATTTCTTTAACTTTAATGCGAAATGTATATAATTTCTCACAATCTAGTATGAGTTTGAATTTTTGTTAATCAATGAATTTAAAAAATGAGTTTAAAAAAAACATTTCAGAGGTACTACAACCGCTTGTGCAGAAAAATTTAATTTAAAATAGATTTCATGATTTAAAAAGTCACAAGAAATGTGTTTGGAAACCAGGTGAGGCTCTGATTTTTTAGGCATGCATATAAAGAATTTTAAGTATTTCTACCCTTTAAATCACCTTCAATAAACTGCCAACGTGTAACGCAAACCGTCACCAAATTACTAGATACCCTAATCATGGTCAGTTATTGTTAGCCCAGTATAAAAAAAACTTGCTGTAATCTTGCATACATTGAAATAACCAAAGCAATGCTAAGAAAATGTACCAAATGCGCCGAGTGTCTAGAGCTCTGGCGCTCGTTGTCACAGGTTTTGGATTAGAGTCCTGGCGGTGAAGTGGATGTTTGTATTGGTTTTGGAATCCACTGTAAACCGTAGGTCCCGGTTTAACAGGATCGTAGAACGTTGCGAGAGAATTGTTACTCCGCGCCCGTAGCTTATCTTCAAGTTACACGCGCTCCCTGGGTAGAGCTAAGTGAGTAACGTCGTTGCTGCGCTTGCCTTAAGGCATCGAAGACGATTATCTAATTGTTTGCCAGCTGCATTAGAACAAAAAAAAAAAAAGCTCTGGCGCTCGGTGCCACAGGTTTTGGGTGCGAGTCTCGGCGGTGACATTGATGTTTGTAGTGGTTCGGAATCGACTTTAGGATGTAGGCTGCGGTCTCATATGACTTTAGAGCGTCACGGAGCCAAGTCAACCTTCTACCTACGGGGCTCCATCTCAACCATATGAAGCTGCCCTTCAATTGTGGACCCTTAGGGGTTCGTGGACTTAGTCTAGATGCCTACCAAGTGGGATAAGAAAGAAGTAATAAATTTTATAATATACTCAGTTCGTGCATGAAATATCATATACGACTTAAATATATAACATAAATATACAACATAAATATCATATACGACGGAAATATATATTTACCAAGAAACAATAGTATTTCTTCATTAATCGGTTATTAATGAAGAAATACCGATTAATGAAGAAATAATTAATCCGATTAAAATTACTAAATACCGATTAATGAAAAATTACTAAATTAACCGACTAATGAAGAAATACTTTTGTATCTTGGTAAATATATATTTTCACTTTTTTTTCTTTTGTCATCTTTTTCACATTTTACATATATGCTTGAAATGAACCTTAAAGCATGCAGCTCAAAATCCTCATCACAATAGGACCACCACTAACATCACTCATTATAAAGGGTAATGAAGTTCACAGGCCATGGCAAAGGCACACATCACTATAATATGTCATATGATTTTAATCCGCACTATTCAACTCAATGAACCGAGTCATGGGCCAAATATCTGTCCAATACAATGTTCTCAAATTATGCCCATATTCAGCTTAACTATTCATTTCAATAGTTCTGCTGGCTGATAATGGGCATTGCCGATTCATCCTCAAATTGAACAGGCATTGTAAGAGGAAGTGTAGCGGATTAATAAAGGAGTTTGGACAAGCTGAGAAATACAAGATTCATTGAATAGCAAATCTGTTGACACTATTAGCAGTAAAGATTAAACCGTTTCCAATTGTTAGATTTACTAAATTCGGTACCTTATTACATACACTATTAGCAGTAAAGATTAAACTGCTTCCAATTGTTAGAATTACTAAATTCGATACCTTATTACATACACTATTAGCAGAAAAGATTAAACTGTTTCCAATTGTTAGAATTACTAAATTGATACCTTATTGCATACACTATTAGCAGTAAAGATTAAACTGCTTCCAATTGTTAGAATTACTAAATTCGATACCTTATTACATACACTATTAGCAGTAAAGATTAAACTGTTTCCAATTGTTAGAAATACTGAATTCGATACCTAATTACAAGCGACTGAAATGTTGAACGGATAAGAGTTAAGTGATAGTATAAAAACGGTCACTTGACTGCTCCAACCATATAATTTGCTACTTGCTATGTTATCGAAATGATTCTTGGCGCTTTTGAGTTCCAGTTACGGCAGTGACATGAATGTCTGTAGTGGTTCGAATCTACTTTAGGCTGTAAGTTCTGGTCTCATGACTGTAGAGCGTCACGGAGCCAAGTCAGACTTCTACCTACGGGTGCTCCATCACAACCAAATGAAGGTCCCCCTTTCCTTTCAACCATGAGCCCCCATACGGGGTCGTGGGCTTGATCTAGATGTCTACCAAGTGGGATAAGAAACAACATACAATAAATTTTATAATATACGTGCATGAAATATCACGACTTACAGAATATTAATAGTCGATTAATGAAGAAATACTATTGTTTCTTAGTAAATATATATTTCCACTTTTTTTTCATTTGCAATCTTTTCACACTTGACATATATGTTTGAAATGAACTTTAAAGCATGCAGCTCAAACTCCTCATCACAATAGGACCAGTACACTAACATCACTCATTATAAAGGGTAATGAAGTTCACATACCATGGCAAAGGCACACATCACTATAATATGCCATATGATTTTAATCCGGCACTATTCAACTCAATGGACCGAGTCATGGGCCAAATATCTGTCCAATACAGTATCCTCAAATTATGCCCATATTCAGCTTAACTATTCATTTCAATAGTTCTGCTGGCTG
The DNA here is from genome assembly GCA_021605095.1 of Caerostris extrusa. Classification (NCBI taxonomy): domain Eukaryota; kingdom Metazoa; phylum Arthropoda; class Arachnida; order Araneae; family Araneidae; genus Caerostris; species Caerostris extrusa. The sequence continues at coordinate 62,886 of BPLR01011144.1, read as the reverse complement.
GATAATGGGCATTGCAGATTCATCCTCAAATTGAACTGGCATTGTAAGAGGAGGTGTCGCGGATTAATAAAGGAGTTTGGACAAGCTGAGAAATATAGGATTCATTGAATAGCAAATCTGTTGACACTATTAGCAGTAAAGATTAAACTGTTTCCAATTGTTAGAGATACTAACTTCGATACCTTATTAAAAGCGACTAAAATGGGGAACAGATAAGAGGTCAGTGATATAAAAACGGACACTTGACTGCTCCAGCTATGTAAATTGTTACTTGCTATGTTATCGAAATGATTCTAAAAGAAATCCATAATTTTCATAAATTAATATAGAAGCAATATTAAATCTTTTTCCAAGAGAACGAAAATTATTCATGGTTAAGTCGTAGTTATCCCATGAACTAAGTGAATTTTAGAGTTGAACCATTTCATGAAAAAAGGGAATTTATATTCCTAGAATATTAAAGACATCCCATTTCTTAAATAACTTAAAACAAACGTAACAAAGTGACAGCACTGCCAGCAAAGTATATTCTTGCAAGAATTTAGTTCTTTTTGATTTAGTCTTAATTACTTTTTGCAAAGAAAATTATCCCTTATCAAAATTATGATTTTATTTTAATATATTAGGTATATCTAATATTTTAGGTCTAGATTTTTTATATTAATATTTTAGGTCTTTACAAAATATGTGTGCATATATACGACTTTATATATGTGCTTGCTTATGCATGGGCGTGCGTTTATCTGTACTTATGTATGTGCGTGCGTCCGTCCATAAGTACGTACGTACATGCATTCGACCGTCCGTCATCCGTACAAAATGGCATCCCCGGAATGGTCTTTTGAGTTTAGGGAACAGCCAGAAGCCGTACGGTATGAATACAGTGATTGTGGATCGATGTGGGTTTCATTTTTGGCGAAAAAGTCACAAAGAATCAATGCAGTGTGAATTTTCCCATTCAGTGTTTTCGGTACCAATCGAGATTAGACACGTTTGAGACCCAAAATGGAATTGACCGATGCTTTTGAAATTCCTACATAATCAGCAAGGTCTCTAATTGTAAATCGACGATTTGCAAGCACCAAATCTTTAATTTTTTGTGAACGTGAACTTCGTCGGTCGAGGTTGATGTTCGACCAGAGAACTCTTCGTCTTCAACATGTTCTCTGCCGTCTTCAAACTGTTTATACCACTTGTAAACATTTCTTTCCGATATAGGAATGCTCACCGAATGCATTCTGGAACATTCTATACGTTTCCGCAAACAAAATTTAACGCAAGTTCTTTGCTCTGTTAATTCAGACATTTCAAATATCGCCGGAATCTGTTTTAGCGTCTCACAAAGCCAAGCGTAACTCAAACACCAATGAATATTTTGACGTCAAATTTCACGCAAATGTCAAGGACAGTGTCAGCAACCTAAAAAGACAGAAAAAATTATGTTCCGCAGCTCTGGAAATTTTAAATTGAAAGTTGGTCTTACTTTTTGGACTCAGTAGTATAATATACAAGTTAACTCAAAAGTATCCTTTAAGTGGGTTTAACAGATAGTATTTAATGCTTTTCATTTCATTTTCACCCACTAAAGATGGAATAATTCAAAATGCTTCCATTAATATCTCTTACAGTAAGAGAAGGCTCAACTGGAACAGAAATTGATTATAAATCTTCCAAACAAATGACCTGACAAGTACTAGTGTTTGGATAGCTAAGACAGGACAATTACTGCAAGGATTGCTCGGCGAGAAATACCCTTGATACGAAGCCATAGTTACTGTCAGCATCTTGGGTGAGGCCTTGAACTCACTCTAATTCACTTTGTCAGCTATAACATTAACATAGATTCGCCCTTATTCAATTACGGTGTCCGATCTCTTAACTAGCTTAATACAGAGCTTTCAGGTAGATTAACGGGAAATGAACGAATAGTGGCCACATTCTATTGCTCACATGTAATAGAATTCAATTGAAAAGTGATGTTCAATTAATAGTGAACATCGAAGATAACTTCATTTGATATTGATCCTTTAATCTGAATCCTCTTTGAACCCTTTTCCACTTTTAACTTTAAATTAGTTCACTTAACGTTTAGGGATATCAACGAAATTTTAATCCAGAGAGAATGACGTTCTTGCTATTCTTTAATGATATATTTTAAGAATAAAATTAGTCCAAAATCCCAACAAGTGTTGCAAAGTATTTATTATCAATGACGTAATGCCGCTACCCATGTCAATGTTTACCAAAATTGAGATTACTCTATTTTTCAGGTGAATACAAAAATAATGTGCATTGGCATTTTTTAAAACAAATAAAACATAATCGTAGAATGCAATTTTATAATTGAAAATATTACTCTGAAATTCTTTATTGGATTCATATATACATATATTGATTGGATTCCTATATACATATATTGGATTGGATTCCTATATACATATATTGGATTGGTTCCTATATACATATATTGGGATTGGATTCATATATATACATATATTGGATTGGATTCATATATACATATATTGATTGGATTCATATATATTGGATATATTGGATTGGATTCATATATTGGATTGATTCATATATATATTGGATTGGATTCCTATATACATATATTGGATTGGATTCCTATATACATATATTGGATTGGATTCCTATATACATATATTGAATTGGATTCCTATATACATATATTGGATTGGATTCCTATATACATATATTGGATTGATTCATATACATATATTGGATTGATTCCTATATACATATATTGGATTGGATTGGATTCCTATATACATATATTGGATTGGATTCCTATATACATATATTGGATTGGATTCCTATATACATATATTGGATTGATTCCTATATACATATATTGGATTGGATTCCTATATACATATATTGGATTGGATTCCTATATACATATATTGGATTGGATTCATATATACATATATTGGATTGGATTCATATATACATATATTGATTGGATTGGATTCATATATACATATATTGGATTGGATTCCTATATACATATATTGGATTGGATTCATATATATATTGGATTGGATTCATATATTGATTGGATTCATATATACATATATTGATTGATTCATATATACATATATTGATATTCATATTGCATATATACATATTGTATGAGGTATCCCAGCACCAGATTTACAAATTTTTAGAATGGGTAATTTACTCCACGACGACTTTATTGGTTTACGACTTTATTGACTATGACTTTATTGGTTATTGGTTTATCGACGACGGTTGGTATAGTTTAATGGCACAATAGCCAGCTTTGGCCAACCTGCACCAAACAGATCCTAGACGACTTGCCAACGCACAGTAATAAAGGGTTTTATATAAGGATACATACCGTTTTCGTGCAGATTCCGCCCAGATACTACAGGGAACATACCAACATGCTGTGATTGATGGTTGAATTTGGATTGTGCTGTTTTAGACCTACTGCAGTTTTATTCATATCTGTAGTACGTGCCATCAATTTATGACTCATGGTGACTGTCTGGAAAACACTCGTCTGAAATAGTCTCTTTGAACACCTGTATCAATGGGTTTGTCTGGGACCATGTCTCATCAAACATCATTGCAAGTACAAGAGTTATGCGGTTGATTCATTACTCATCACGACTTAGAACTTAGAACAGATTAATATCCTCTAAGTTCTGCGTGGATGTGAAAAAGCTATCCTTCAACAACTGCGTGAGGGTATAAAATTCAAAATCTCTCTTCTCCACTCAAGTCTTTCTGCGACACCATCTACAGTGTTTGGAAAGCCTTTTGACTTAGCCTTTCTATTTGATTCTGAGTCGTCTAGATATATCATACCCTCCTAGAATCTGTAAATCTGATGCCAAGACCTCTTCACCTCACATTCATATAACATGGAAAATTAAAGTCGTAACAGATAACAAATAATTGCAATATTAATATGAAAAAAAAAGTATTATTATGCTATTAAATTCTTGCAAATTTTGGCAATGTGGCTAAAAAGTTTCATTCTTCGAATAAAATTCACTATATAAAATATCTTATGGAATTGACTTTGTAAATCAATGAGTTATTTAATAGGAGTTAGTGATTTCATTGATAGGAATATTAGTTTATTTTTTTTTAGTATTTATATTAGTTTATTTACTTTGATGGCTGTAATATTCGATAGATAATACTTTCAGGAAACAACTCTTTGCAGCCAGGTTACCAAGTAATTTCGGTTTTATTTCTTTTTTAGTACAACGTGAACTAGTTTTGTTTACGGACATTTAAAGAGATATACGTTTAATGTCATACGCATTAAGAATAGAAATGCAAAAATAAAAGCAAATTAAAAGAAAAATGTATCCAACTTGTATGATCTTGAATTTTAAATGAGTGGTAGACGCATTTCTTTTCCGTTTCATAGAATTGGTGATCATTTACCTTCTCGTTTTATTATCTAGGTTTTTATGTTTTAAAATATTTTATTGAATTCTCTGTTTAATAAATTTGACCTTTGCAACCCGAAACGTGATAAGAATAAAAAAGATAAAATATCATTTAGCTGTCTAGCCAAGTGGTTTTGCAATGTACATATGTATTACCTCTTAATCATTATATAAAGATAACGTTTACTTTGCGAATTACATTTTTACATTGTTTGAAATAATTCTTGTAACAAAATATCAAAATAGAAATCTTATTATAAAAGAAACTTACTATTCACTACATTATGAGAGTAAATTATTTAATATACTACTTTGGTTTCTGTTGGAACATTTTCTTTTCAATAAAAATAAAATGAATATCGTCAGTTTCCAAATTTGCTTTGTTTGGTAGAAAATAAAATCTTTAGGGAATATACAACACAAATAATTACATAAATTATATTGTTTACAGTATATTATTATATCTCCCAATACTATACAGTATAAATTAAATTTTAATTTTTGTATAAAGATTTTTGATTCAGCTTGATATATCCGTAGAACATTGTTTTATCCATTATTGTACAAGAAAACACTTCACATATTTAAAAAAGAATGTAATAAAAATATCAAAGAAAAAATGGATTTAATTTTCTTTGCAAATCCGAAATAATTCGAAAACACATTGCAAACATTGGCACATAAAGGTTTAAATTGGTCTTTTTAATTCCGTAGTAATATAATACATTTCATTTACTGTGTCCTATTCAGAAAGTTGTAGTTAAAGTACTAAAGGCTCCAAATATGAAAAGATTTGAAACTCAGTAATGAAAATACAAAGATAGAAATATGAATGAGCGTTAGGGCTGAGGTTCAATCCTTTGGCGGCTTTGTTGTAGACATTATTTCAAAAACGAGGAGACAGGATGGCGTTTGTGAGGTTCAGTATCTTGCTTCATTCGTCGGACTACCTGGTGGGAGTTCTTCCGTGTTTTCTGCCATACGATATTATTCTACCCCGATACGCAAATGCGGGGTAGTTCCTGGGTAGCGAGGTAGTGGGAAAAGTTGGGGTAGGGGTAAAAATATTTTCAGCTGATCAATAGTGGTTTATCTTTATTTATTAAAATTACTTTGCTTTATTGTTGCCGTACTAACTTAGCATCATCTCACTTGCCAAAATATTCACTTTGTAGTAGTGACAGTGCCAAAATGATTTTATTTACGTTGAACAACTTGTTTAAAAAAAATAATAATAAATTTAAAACTATACATCTCCCCTAACAAAAAATGACTTTTTTAAGGAATCCATTCGAAGAAAAAAATATTTGCCATTAATACATAATGTATTTTGCTAGATGTGCATAAATTTACTAAATCATGCTGATAGTGCATTACGTCACAGCGAAATGTCACAAAACAAAGACACTTATTTAATGCAGTTATTTTAACCTCTAACATTCTAGACCGCCATCAATTCTCATAGGGAAAATTGCGCAGCGTTGAAATATTCTAAACATAAATAAGTTGTTTTTAAATCTGCAAAAGTCACAATTTTTCGAAAAATAAAGAAAAGAATGAATGTATTGTAGAATGTATAAAATCATATTTTTATTAATTTAATAATTTTGCAATTGTTTTTGTAATAATCATCAATTTCAGTTTTCAATTCAAACATATTTATCCAACATTTTTTTTGTTTTGTTTTGTTTTGATAGTTGTTTTTAATCCAACTTCTGAATATAGACCTAGAAAATATTTTCTCAAAACTAAAGTTTAAGATATAAAGATACTATTTTTGCAATAATTATTTAAAAAATTATTATCGTCAATAATATGCATCACATACATTTATATATATCATTACACAAACAATACATAGTATATAAATGTCATAATAAATCATCCACTTTTTCAAACTTCAAAATGTGTTCAATATTCTTCACAAAATCGCACATTTGGCGCATTTTGGCGAGAACATTTTTAACGCCAAATCCCAACGGCCCCTCTTCTGCGATTTTACCTATTTTTAATTAATCAACTTCATGCATGCATTTGGTCCAAATTATAGATATGAGAACATTAAACGTAAGAAATGGCATTAAGAATTTTATTTTTGCTTAACTATTTTATTGCTTGGTAGCAAAATTTTATTTTCTATAAGTAGTTAAACTATTCGACAATAAGTAAAGATTAATTTGAAATATATTATGCACAAATAATAAAAGTGCATAATGAATTGAACCTATCAATTTATATTATAAGAAATTTAAAAACTAAAATAAACGTTCCTAACATAAAATTAAAATGTTAATAGATTTAAGTATATTCACAGTAAAACTCTGCATATTATACTAAAATATTAGAAATGCTACTAAATTACTGGATGATTTTAAAAGTTTTTTTAAGAACTTAGACTACAAATCAATTAAATTTTTTTTTCCTTATATTTTTAATTTGTAGTAAAAAACTCGAGTACAAAAAAATATGAAAGTTTGAGAAAATGTTTCAAAAGCTACCTAAACAGTAAATACGTAGAAAAAAGGCGATGAAAACATAAGTAGAAAAATAATAATATAAATTTTATTGAGATTTAATTTTCTGTTCACGGAATTATATTTGAAAATCTCATTAAACTTTGAAAAATATATATATAAATCATGACACAAAAGAATTGACTAATTTATAGAATTTCGAAATTAAATTTGATATTAATTTAACAATATTAATTGAATTCACATTGCTCTAAAAGGATGTTAGACGTATTTGTATGCTTCGCAATATAATGCTCCAAAACAAATTAAATTATAATTTTATAATTTAATTTCCACTCTTCTATTAAAAATAATCTTGAATCCATTATCTTATAATGTTAAAAATTCTTTTAATGATAATTGCTCTTTTAAAATTCAATTCCTATATTTTTTTTTTTTTTAATTAATAAAAAATTTTATAATTAAAATTCTACCTCTTATTTTCATCATTTACAAATGCATAAAATTCGGCAATTATAGGCAGAGCAAACATGAACTTCTTTTAATAAAGGTTAAATTACATATTAAAATTTATAATTGCTTATTTTTGCAACAAAAAGATCATTTTAATTCTCTTTTAATTTGTGTTAAATTCCAAAAACATAAAAGCAAATATTTGTTTTTGAAAAAAACTTCTCTCTGTATAAAGAAAGATTTTTTTTGAATTTCTTAAAATTTAAAAACTAAAATACTTGAGAATTTTTTTTTTTTATTTATCTGCTGCAAAAGCCCCAAATGAAAAAAATTCTTATTATTTCTTAAATAAAATTCTTATTTTTGCATTGTTAAAATAAGAATTCAAACGATTTAGTTAAAAAATCGTCTGCAAAAGAATTTCGAATGTATAAAAAGAAACAATCACGAATTAGAATTAAAAAGTGTTCTTATTCCCCTTGTGATTTAGATTCTTATTAAATGTATTTTTTAATTTTATTAATAAATAAGTTTTTAACATTTCAGTGACTAAGATCATTTTAAGGATTCTTTAAAAATTAAAATAGTAAGTCTTTTCGTTTATATCCTTTTCTTGTAATTTATTTGTATTTATGTAAGCGTAAAATATATAAATGTTTTATGCAAGCGTAAAAATAATTTTTTCACCTTAACGAATAAGTATTTGTGTGTGTTCTGAATGTTGTTGAATTTGCTTAATACAGCTTTGATCAATTAAAAATATTTGTAAAAATGTTTTTTAATTACAAAAAACGATTTCCCAGTTTGTATGTATCACTTTAGAATAAAATTAATTTAAAACATTTATCACTTAGAAATTATACCAATTATTATCGATTAATATATAATAATTTACATGAAAAATCAAATAGTTACTGGAATCATACATTAGTTTTCTTCCTTTTTAACTCATTAGCTTCATTTTAACTTTTTAATTTTCTTCCTTTTTAACTATAGCTCATTAATTTTCTTCCTTTTTTTTATAGCTCATTATTTTCTTCCTTTATAGCTCATTAATTTTCTTCCTTTACTATAGCTCATTAATTTTCTTCCTTTACTATAGCTCATTAATTTTCTTCCTTTACTATAGCTCATTAATTTTCTTTTTTTTACTTCCTTTTACTATATAGCTCATTAATTTTCGTCTTTTTTTACTATAGCTCATTAATTTTCTTCCTTTTTTTTTTCTATATAGCTTATTAATTTTCTTCCTTTTTTTTACTATAGCTTATTAATTTTCTTCCTTTTTTTTACTATAGCTTATTAATTTTCGTCCTTTTTTTCACTACAGCTTATTAATTTTCGTCCTTTTTTTTTTTTTTTTTTACTATAGCTTATTAATTTTTCGTCCTTTTTTTTTTTTACTATAGCTTATTAATTTTCGTCCTTTTTTTACTGTAGCTCAATAATTTTCTTCATTTCCCTTTCCCATCGCAAAACATGGTAGCCATGACCTTTCTGGCAGATGCGATCGACTTCGCTTTTTCTTTGGCGCTGAACCACCGGCTTCCATCCATTGCTTGGACTACTGTTTTGTTTCTGGCTTGTAGTGGTGGACCCATGTCTCATCCATGGTGACAAATCGCCGCACAAAATCGGATGTATCCCTATTGAATTGGTCCAAAGATTGCTGTGAAAATCGTTAGCGCATTTTCTTTTGATCAGCATTGAGCAAATGAGGCACCCATCTTGCGCAGGGCTTTCGCATCCCCAATTCTTCGTGCAAGATGTTTCGCACCCTTTCTACCGATATCCCCACAGCCTCAGCTATCTCACTGACCTTCACTCGCCTATCGTCCAACACGATATCATGCACTTTTCGATGGTATCCGTTGTGGTTACGGTTTTTGGTCATCCTTCACGTGGCCCATCTACGAGAGATGCGCGACCACGCTTAAATTCCAGCTGCCCACTTTTTAACGGTTGGCATGAAAGGAGAGTCCCCGTAAACTTTTTGTCAACTTCGGATGAATTTTCTTTTCTTAGGGGTTAATCCATCCAAAATGAAGAATTTTACGACAGCACGATATTTAAGTTTATCCATTTTAACGAAAAACACGCAAAAACGTCTAATGCAAAAATTCGTGTAAACAAACTAATTGAGAGAACAAGTTGAAAATTTGTCATAAGAACTAATGACACGTGCACCTAGGCAAGAAACATAAATTTTTGCTGGTTGGAGCGTACCCTCGTAGATCTTTCCCTCGTAAATAAACAAATTTGTACTAAAGCACTGTACATTAAGCATTTGTACTATATTTTTGCACATCTAACAAACATATTCATAAATTATATTTGATATTCAGGAATATTTATAAATTACAGGGCATATTTTTTTCAGAAATATTTATTATAAGAGCTTTGTATTTTTTTTTTTTTTTTTAATTATTATGACGTAGGTATTTTAATTTTATTTTCCTTGAGTAAAATTAGTATTTCACTTGCACACATTGTATCAAAACCCCTCATTGTTCAGTGTATCGCGGACGACTCAGTTTCAAATTAGGGCATTCCATTGTATATATTTAAATTGCATTAGGAACAGAAATGTATGCAGCTTTAAATTTATTTTCTCTGTCTAAAAAGACCGCTCTTTTTGCATATCCAAAGTCTCTTTTTCGAAAAGTTTATTTTCGAGAGTGCATTTGCTATCTTTTTGTGAAAGACATTACAGGAAGAGTAACATTGTTTATACCTAAATCAACTCTAGTATGTGTCCTTGAAAATAGATTCGTCCGAAAATCTTCGTCATTTTTTGAAAAACAATACTTTTCGGCTTTAATTCAGAGGATGCGAGTATTATTTGAATCCGATTTGAAGATTTTGCGAAGGAAATATGAAAAAAAAATCCTTTTAGAAAGTAAACTCGTGTTTTATTTCAACAACAAAGGATTCAGAAACTGAAGTAAAATTTTAAGAAATTGAAATTTTTTCCTCTAGAGGATTTACTCTAAAATTTATTACTAAAATGTCTTATTTTTTTAATAAAGTTGTATAATATTTCAGTTTATTCTGTTTTAATAGAAACAATCGATAGCACACACATTTCGTTTTTACTGCTATGTATTGATTTATATTGCTTTTAATTTGATTTCCTTTTTTTTATTTTCCCCTTTTCAGTTTTTATATCTTACTTATTAAATATCTTTTCCGTATATGTTGTCTAAAAGAAGCAAACCTACGAATCTCTTATTTGAATAAGATCTGTAAATAGTGCCACAGTGTTCAACTACTCTATTAAAATATTTCCTAGTTTAAAAATAAATTTAATAACGCAATTGAAATTATTTCTAAATTTCGCTTTGAAGAAAAAGTCTCAAGAATTGATTATAATTTTTCCCTTGTGGATTTCTCTAAATTTAGCATTTTAATTTTCAATTATTTTTCTGTTTAGTTATTTTTTCCCATTTTCATTACGTTTCACATTCTCTCTGTTCCAACATATTAATTGTTTTGGATAATATCATATATGCCTTCTGTAATATTTTTATACTATAAGAATGCTCTTCATCAATCAAAATGCGATACTTTCCGCTGGTATAAGAAAGCTCTTCATTTGCAAGGCTCTTCAATCAGAATGCGTTATTTTCCACTGGTATAAGAATGCTCCTCTTATGCATGCTCCAAGAATGCTCCTCTTATGCATGCTCCAAGAATGCTCCTCTTATGCATGCTCCAAGAATGCTCCTCTTATGCATGCTCCAAGAATGCTCCTCTTATGCATGCTCCAAGAATGCTCCTCTTATGCATGCTCAAAGAATGCTCCTCTTATGCATGCTCAAAATGCTCCTCTTATGCATGCTCCAAGAGTGCTCTTCATATGCATGCTCCAAGAATGCATGCTCCAAGAATGCTCTTCATATGCATGCTCCAGAATGCTCTTCATATGCATGCTCCAAGAATGCTCTTCATATGCATGCTCCAAGAATGCTCTTCATATGCATGCTCCAAGAATGCTCTTCATATGCATGCTCCAAGAATGCTCTTCATATGCATGCTCCAGAATGCTCTTCATATGCATGTTTCGTCAATCAGAACGCGAGGTTTTCCACTGCTATAAGAATGTTCTTTAATCAAAATATTCTTTATTTAATCTTACTCACAACGCCCTTTTATCTATGAAGCTCAGTAGAATGCTTCTTTTTATATATCAAATAATCTCCGTCGGTCACCGTTTAAATCGTGTAATTTCAGAACATTATGAGGAATCCAAAAACTCTTCTATATAGCTATCGAAAAAGAAATCTTCTTACATCATTAGTGAACGAAATACAAAGTTTCAAATAAATGAAAGTAATGAATCATTCCTTAATTATAAAAGTAAATAGACTTGCATTATGAGCGCATGATGTGGTAAACAGATATGCTGTTGTACAATAATAGGATTTATTTCTCGCAAAATGCATCTGGATGCATCTAATTCGACAATGCTCGTAAGAAATTTAAAACTCTTTTATCAATGTTTTGTTTTTGCATCAAAAACTGATTTATTTTACCAATTTTTTTATTTATGTTAAATTATATAATACTATATTGAGGGTATCGAAACATAATACTTAGAAAAAGATGTATTTATAAATAAGAAAATCACATTTTAACTTTACAACCATACGACTCATTTTTATTTACTAAGTCAAGGTCTAAGGAAACACTAAGGCTATGAGCATTATTTATATACTAACTGATTTCGGCCACAAAAAATATGGAAACAATTAGCTAAAAAAAAATTAGCAATAACCAATAATTAATGTCTTGATAACTGTTAGTCTTTTATTAGGGTAATCATGGTACTGTATTAACGAACATTTTCTTCTAGTTTGCAATACATTATAAATTACAAAAATAAAATCATTCCATTATTTAGGTATTAACTTTCTTTCTCATTGCACAAGAGCAGCATCCAGTTACATGTTTTAATTTTTGGGGTATTAACAATTATGTTTTAACAATATTGGGAATGCTTAAAAACATTATCCATCATATGATTTGGTTTGTCGCTCTATGGTCATTTTTGTTTTAACAATACTGGGAATTCTTAAAAACATTATCCATCAATGATTTGGTTTGTCGCTCTATGGTCATTTTGTTTTAACAATACTGGGAATTCTTAAAAACATTATCCATCATATGATTTGGTTTGTCGCTCTATGGTCATTTTTGTTTTAACAATATTGGGAATGCTTAAAAACATTATCTATCATATGATTTGGTTTGTCGCTCTATGGTCATTTTTGTTTTAACAGTATTGGGAATGCTTAAAAACATTATCCATCATATGATTTGGTTTGTCGCTCTAATTTTTGTTTTAACAATACTGGGAATTCTTAAAAACATTATCCATCATATGATTTGGTTTGTCGATCTATGGTCATTTTTTTTTAACAATACTGGAATTCTTAAAAACATTATCCATCATATGATTTGGTTTGTCGCTCTATGGTCATTTTTGTTTTAACAATATTGGGAATGCTTAAAAACATTATCTATCATATGATTTGGTTTGTCGATCTATGGTCATTTTGTTTTAACAGTATTGGGAATGCTTAAAAACATTATCCATCATATGATTTGGTTTGTCGCTCTATGGTCATTTTTGTTTTAACAATATTGGGAATGCTTAAAAACATTATCCATCATATGATTTGGTTTGTCGATCTATGGTCATTTTGGTTTTAACAGTATTGGGAATGCTTAAAAACATTATCCATCATATGATTTGGTTTGTCGATCTATGGTCATTTTTGTTTTAACAGTATTGGGAATGCTTAAAAACATTATCCATCATATGATTTGGTTTGTCGCTCTATGGTCATTTTTTTTTTTAACAATATTGGGAATGCTTAAAAACATTATCCATCATATGATTTGGTTTGTCGCTCTATGGTCATTTTTGTTTTAACAATACTGGGAATTCTTAAAAACATTATCCATCATATGATTTGGTTTTGCGCTCTATGGTCATTTTTGTTTTAACAATATTGGGAATGTAAAAACATTATCTATCATATGATTTGGTTTGTCTATCTATGGTCATTTTTGTTTTAACAGTATTGGGAATGCTTAAAAACATTATCCATCATATGATTTGGTTTGTCGCTCTATGGTCATTTTGTTTTAACAATATTGGGAATGCTTAAAAACATTATCCATCATATGATTTTGGTTTGTCGCTCTATGGTCATTTTGTTTTTTAACAATACTGGGAATTCTTAAAAACATTATCCATCATATGATTTGGTTTGTCGCTCTATGGTCATTTTTGTTTTTTAACAATATTGGGAATGCTTAAAAACATTATCTATCATATGATTTGGCTTGTCGATCTATGGTCATTTTTGTTTTAACAGTATTGGGAATGCTTAAAAACATTATCCATCATATGATTTGGTTTGTCGCTCTATGGTCATTTTTGTTTTAACTAATATTGGGAATGCTTAAAAAACATTATCCATCATATGATTTGGTTTGTCGATCTATGGTCATTTTGGTTTTAACAGTATTGGGAATGCTTAAAAACATTATCCATCATATGATTTGGTTTGTCGATCTATGGTCATTTTTGTTTTAACAGTATTGGGAATGCTTAAAAACATTATCCATCATATGATTTGGTTTGTCGCTCTATGGTCATTTTTGTTTTAACAATATTGGGAATGCTTAAAAACATTATCCATCATATGATTTGGTTTGTCGCTCTATGGTCATTTTTGTTTTAACAATACTGGGAATTCTTAAAAACATTATCCATCATATGATTTGGTTTGTCGCTCTATGGTCATTTTTGTTTTAACAATATTGGGAATGCTTAAAAACATTATCTATCATATGATTTGGTTTGTCTATCTATGGTCATTTTTTTTTAACAGTATTGGGAATGCTTAAAAACATTATCCATCATATGATTTGGTTTGTCGCTCTATGGTCATTTTTGTTTTAACAATATTGGGAATGCTTAAAAACATTATCCATCATATGATTTGGTTTGTCGCTCTATGGTCATTTTTGTTTTAACAATACTGAATTCTTAAAAACATTATCCATCATATGATTTGGTTTGTCGCTCTATGGTCATTTTTGTTTTAACAATATTGGGAATGCTTAAAAACATTATCTATCATATGATTTGGCTTGTCGATCTATGGTCATTTTTGTTTTAACAGTATTGGGAATGCTTAAAACATTATCCATCATATGATTTGGTTTGTCGCTCTATGGTCATTTTTGTTTTAACAATACTGGGAATTCTTAAAAACATTATCCATCATATGATTTGGTTTGTCGATCTATGGTCATTTTTGTTTTTAACAATACTGGGAATTCTTAAAAACATTATCCATCATATGATTTGGTTTGTCGCTCTATGGTCATTTTTGTTTTAACAATATTGGGAATGCTTAAAAACATTATCTATCATATGATTTGGTTTGTCGATCTATGGTCATTTTTGTTTTAACAGTATTGGGAATGCTTAAAAACATTATCCATCATATGATTTGGTTTGTCGCTCTATGGTCATTTTTGTTTTAACAATATTGGGAATGCTTAAAAACATTATCCATCATATGATTTGGTTTGTCGATCTATGGTCATTTTGGTTTTAACAGTATTGGGAATGCTTAAAAACATTATCCATCATATGATTTGGTTTGTCGATCTATGGTCATTTTGTTTTAACAGTATTGGGAATGCTTAAAAACATTATCCATCATATTTGGTTTGTCGCTCTATGGTCATTTTTTTTTTAACAATATTGGGAATGCTTAAAAACATTATCCATCATATGATTTGGTTTGTCGCTCTATGGTCATTTTTGTTTAACAATACTGGAATTCTTAAAAACATTATCCATCATATGATTTGGTTTGTCGCTCTATGGTCATTTTTGTTTTAACAATATTGGGAATGCTTAAAAACATTATCTATCATATGATTTGGTTTGTCTATCTATGGTCATTTTTGTTTTAACAGTATTGGGAATGCTTAAAAACATTATCCATCATATGATTTGGTTTGTCGCTCTATGGTCATTTTTGTTTTAACAATATTGGGAATGCTTAAAACATTATCCATCATATGATTTGGTTTGTCGCTCTAATTTTTGTTTTTAACAATACTTCTTAAAAACATTATCCATCATATGATTTGGTTTGTCGCTCTATGGTCATTTTTGTTTTTAACAATATTGGGAATGCTTAAAAACATTATCTATCATATGATTTGGCTTGTCGATCTATGGTCATTTTGTTTTAACTGGGAATGCTTAAAAACATTATCCATCATATGATTTGGTTTGTCGCTCTATGGTCATTTTTGTTTTAACAATATTGGGAATGCTTAAAAACATTATCCATCATATGATTTGGTTTGTCGATCTATGGTCATTTTGTTTTAACAGTATTGGGAATGCTTAAAAACATTATCCATCATATGATTTGGTTTGTCGATCTATGGTCATTTTTGTTTTAACAGTATTGGGAATGCTTAAAAACATTATCCATCATATGATTTGGTTTGTCGCTCTATGGTCATTTTTGTTTTAACAATATTGGGAATGCTTAAAAACATTATCCATCATATGATTTGGTTTGTCGCTCTATGGTCATTTTTGTTTTAACAATACTGGGGAATTCTTAAAAACATTATCCATCATATGATTTGGTTTGTCGCTCTATGGTCATTTTTGTTTTAACAATATTGGGAATGCTTAAAAACATTATCTATCATATGATTTGGTTTTTGTCGATCTATGGTCATTTTTGTTTTAACAGTATTGGGAATGCTTAAAAACATTATCCATCATATGATTTGGTTTGTCGCTCTATGGTCATTTTTGTTTTAACAATATTGGGAATGCTTAAAAACATTATCCATCATATGATTTGGTTTGTCGATCTATGGTCATTTTTGTTTTAACAATATTGGGAATGCTTAAAACATTATCCATCATATGATTTGGTTTGTCGCTCTATGGTCATTTTTGTTTTAACAATATTGGGAATGCTTAAAAACATTATCCATCATATGATTTGGTTTGTCGATCTATGGTCATTTTGTTTTAACAGTATTGGGAATGCTTAAATACATTATATGATTTGGTTTGTCGCTCTATGGTCATTTTTGTTTTAACAATATTGGGAATGCTTAAAAACATTATCCATCATATGATTTGGTTTGTCGCTCTACGGTCATTTTGTTTTTAACAATATTGGAATGCTTAAAAACATTATCCATCATATGATTTGGTTTGTCGATCTATGGTCATTTTTGTTTTAACAGTATTGGGAATGCTTAAAAACATTATCCATCATATAATTTGGTTTGTCGATCTGTGGTCATTTTTGTTTTAACAATATTGGGAATGCTTAAAAACATTATCCATCATATGATTTGGTTTTTCGCTCTATGGTCATTTTTGTTTTAACAATATTGGGAATGCTTAAAAACATTATCCATCATATGATTTGGTTTGTCGCTCTATGGTCATTTTTTCACATTATAGCTTAATTATACCGGGACCTACTATCTAATGAGTTTTTAAAATTAAATTTACCTTTGATGAGAACCATACTACGAGTATAAAAAGAACGTGCGTCTTTGTAACAATCTAAATTGTAAATATTAAAATAGAAAACATTGTGTTATTCTTCTATGTAAACATTTAAAACTTTTCGAATGTGTAAATTACACACGGGCAGCACATAGCCCACTATCCATTTTAAATCAACAGGTTAGTTTTCATTTATTTTTCTAAAAACATTTTCTCAACAAAAACATATTTCAAAATAAATACACAAATTTAGATTTCGTAAAAAGAATATTCATTAAAATAAATATTCTTATATTTTAGGAATACCGAGGCAAAAATAATTCAATTGCAAACTTCTTTTATATTCTGTTGTTCAATTTGCTTTGCAATCACTATACTCAAAGCTGATTTGATACTTTGTAAGCATTTTTGTTTCTTCATATAAAACTGAATATTAAAAAAAGTTGAATAACTTTGTTTCGAAAATCACCATTGTTAAGTATCGAATTGTCTGAAGCACATTTTAACTAAAAAACAATTCAAGTCAATAAAATTATTTTCAATGACTTTTATTGTTTCAGAATTTCAAAATATCTCATTACTTGAAGATAGTATTTGAGTATTAGATGAATGTATTTTATTCAACGACGTATGTCTTAAATAGAAAGTTTTAAGGAATAAATTTTGTAACTAACATAAAGATATCGCAAAAGTGAATTGTCTGTCAAGATCCAAGTGTATAATCAAAATTGTTAACAGTTGTTACAAAAAATAATTAATAGTTTATTTTTCATTTTCTTTACATATTAAATTTATTTTTCATCAAGTTTTGAAATAATAATCGACTGTGAAACTTTTATTGACAGCATTAGGACGAAAATGACGTTTTTTATACTATATGTTTGAAGAATTAGAATCACATGTGGCACCTCAAAAATAGGGAAACGTGCAGAATATTAAAATTTAATGTTGCGGTTTGATTAATTAATGTCTAATAAAGAATTGCAACGAAAGAAAAAACTTTTAAATAATAGAGAGTTTTTGCATACCGTACGTTAGTTGCCGTAGGACGTCCGTTAGCTTTTTTCTCCACTAGCGCGCATGCTCATAGGAAACATGTTTCCTATGAGCATGCGCGCTAAGAAAAAGCTAACGGACGTCCTACGGTAACTAACGTACGGTATGCAAAAACTCTCTAATATTAGCATGATTTTTTTTCTAACAGCAGCTAAAGGATGGGAAAAATGGCATGTTTTTTTTTTTATTACACATATTAAAAAATTAGAATCAATGTTGCGAGTTGAGTATGTGGCACTATCCGTAGAACATGAAATTCACGTGCATTATTTGTTTGTTGTTTCGTTTCCTCCTGTTCAAGACACTTAAACCAGGTCCATGAGACCTTGTTGCTCAAGAGTGAAATAAATAATTAAAAATTAATTAGTAATTAATAACTACTACTAAATTAATAACTTATACGTGCATTATATGTTTTCATTAATTAAAATGTTTATATGTGGCATTATTAAAATACATAAAAATTCATACTGTATGATCTAAACCACGATAGATCTTTAAGTGCCATGTATAGTAACTCAAAAGGATATTTTGACAGACTCAAACACTAAATCCGCATATGTCAATAGAGAGTCTTATTAGAGATACTTATTATCAGAGACAAAAAAACGTAAAATACTATCTAATGAAGTAATTCAAATTCCATATTTATAAAAAAGAGCATAAAATATATCGAATTGAATATTAATTGAAAATCCTGATACCAAATTTAAAATCGGAGTATTCTATCACTTACAAAATACTGAATTTTTGGTGAGAAATTACACCTTCACTGAAAGTATATAGAACACTAGGTGAAAATATCTGAATAATACATGATTTAATTAAAAAGTGAGCAAAGATAACAGGGATTTCTTTTTTTTTTTCCCCCACCTGAAATAACAGATCATTAATCATAAAAGTTGCACAAAAAATTCTCGAGTTTTTATATGTTATAAAATCAATAGAATAATTTCAGAATAAAAATCATAATGATCAGGTCATCTAAACTGGAATATATCAGAATGAGTAAAAATTGCTCGACGAAAAAAATCGTTCATCCAATGAAATTTATTTAAATAACTCTTAATGTGATTAAAATTATTTAATAATTTATAAATTTCTATGACTAAACAATATTTAACATAATTTAAACATCTAGAAAAATCTTAAAGAAACTTAATCAGTATCCCTCCTGTTGACGAAAGCAAATTAGGAAGGATTTTAAACCATCAAAAAACACATCTAACTGTAAGATACCCCCAAAACATATGTAAAAACCAAAAATAAATATGTTTATGGTTTCCTGTTACTTATTAAATACAGTAAGTTATATTTGTTATAATTTAAAGAAGTGTACAATATTTAATACTTACGAGGAGAGGCCACGAATAGTCCCCGTCATGATTTCATTCAAATGTATAAAGTAGATCATGATCACAAAAACATAATGTCATGCACAGTTCTTAATACTATACAGAAAATTGAGTGTGTATAGTAGAAATACTTTCACATATTAACACACGCATTTTAATGAAAAACCGATAGAAACAGTAATCGAACTCAACGTCTGTCATTCAAAAGGTCCTAAGCATAATTCCAGTTAAAAATATCTTCATTTCAGATCTGTTCACACTACCACTATAGGTAATATAACATCTTATTAGTGCGTATTTTAAACAAGCAAACTACTTTTTAATTTCTTTACCGTTTACCGTTATAGTCAAATCATCCTATTCTCTTAAAAGACTACATTTTTATTATTTTTCAAATGTTATATTTTTCAAATACATGTGTTTTTAGAGGAGTAAATCAGAATTCACTTATGCAAATAATGACTGGGGACCTGATCGCCGAGTTACTAACGCTCTAGCGTTCTGTGCCACAGATTTCGGGTTCGAATCTCGGTTTCTCCATGGATGTTTGTAGTGGTTCGAAATCCAATTTAAACCGTTTGTCCTGGTCTAATATGACTCTAGAGATGTTGGGCTGAAAACCCTACCCCGTAAAAAGAAAATGTCTCCTGTCTCCAAATCTATCAGTAGGCGGATGGCCTTTGCCAACTATGGTGTTGATGCGCCATATAGAAGATTTGATTGGCCACTCTACTATCATTTTTTCTCACTTTAGGCTAATTATACAGTGACCTACAGTATAACGTGGTTCTGAACCACTAATAAACATCCATGTCACAGTCAGAATTCGAACCTGAAGCCTGTTGTACCAAAGGCCAGAGCGCTAACCAACTGGCCATCAGGCCGCCCAATGAAGAAGAAGAAATATTCCCTTACATGTAAAGATTGCTCACAAACAAGAGAAACAATAGATTTATGAGGTTAAAATGTGGAATCAGAAAAGTGATGAATTTTCGATAAAACATTGCTACCAGTTGAACAAACAATTTATTTGAGTATAAAAAAAAAAAACATTTATAAGTTCTGTTGCATAATATGAAAACTTAGAAACTAGCCTTGTTATGAAGGTTTAGCAGACCAAATTCACATTTTACAATTCAAATTAAGCTTTTTATACAATATTGGAGAACATTTTGATTTCAACTTTTGTATTAATTTTAAAAAAATTTGCTTTTCAACTAGAACTCTTGCAAGCAGAAATTTATTCAACAATTTATACTATTTTATCATCATTATCTTTAATTTTAGGAGTTATATCTTTGAAAAAATTTTTACCTTATGCTCCTTACTACAATCGGGCAACAAATTAAATTATTTTTAACGTTTGAATCAAAACAGTGTTCGTGAATTCTTATTCACCTCAAATCACATCACGTAGAAACAACATGAATGATCTGAGATACCATGATTAGTTACGGACCAAATAACCTCAATAGTAATAACCGGAAAAATCACCAGTACCAACCAAATTGGACAAAAAAATTATGTATTTGAGAGAACTTTAGCTTCATCATGGTAAAGATCCTTAAGTATATTTGCGGACTGTGACGACCATCAATTTAAAAACATGAATCAAAGACTAGATTTTAAGCAATATAAAATTTATGGAATCGTCATAAAAAAGAATTCTACAATGCTGTACAATAATGGGGGCCTGAATGGCAGCGTGGCTAGCGCTGTGGCGCTCGGTACCACAGGTTTCGCGTTCGAGTTCCGGCGGTGCCATAGATGTTTGTAGTGGTTCTGAATCCACTTAGGTCCTAATAGGATCGTAGAGCTTTGTGGGGGCATTGTAACTCCGTATCTTCAAGTTATACGCGCCCCCTGGGTAATGCAAAGTGAGTGACGTCTGTGCAGCGTTTGCCTTTTTTTTTACATTTTGGAATTCTTTTTTTTATTTATTTATTTGCAACGCTTACAAATCTTTGTAACAAATCATATCAATATTTTCTTATACTTTTGTTACTATATTTTAACTATAATTAGTTGTTCTACCATATATTAAGTATACTTTTTTTTTAAATTTAGATACTTCTATTTTACCTGAAATAACTTTAATTATTTAGATAATTCAATGGATAAATCTACAAAGAAAACAATTATTTCTGTAAGGCATTGACATAAAAAGTCAAGAAGCCTTAGGGCTAATTAGTACCTAATACTCCAGATACTCTTTCTTATCAAAAGAAAATTTCAATAAAGTTTCATTATTTGAAAAAAAAAAAAAATATTGAATAGAGATAAATTATTCTCATATTCAATGATAAAAGAAATGTTTATTTTTAAATTAATCCATAGTGTCTCTACCGTAATTCTGAAAAATTTATTAATGCTGTAATAGTGTTATTAAATTTTTCAGAAGCAAATATATGAAAAAACATAATTCATAGTATTTGCTTTAAATTTACATCTAATATAAAATTTTTATCTATTAAAAACACAAAACAAAGAATTTTGAAAAGACTTAATGGAATAATCAATTATTCTGATTAATTAAAACAATAAATAAACATTATCAATCTAATAATAAAACTAACTAAATATATGTGGAAGATATGATAATATTTTATAATTTTTCTCTTGAATTTCTTTAAATATCAAATCAAGCTTTTTCCCTTGAGGGAAAATTTCAAGTTTTGAATTGTTTAACGGTCATGCGCAAGAAAGAAGCAACTTAATAAGAAAATTCTTTACTGATAAGATTTTTCAATGAAGGGTACTGGTTTCGGGATGGGTACCACTGCTTTCGGGTTCGAGTCCCGGAGGTGCCATGGATGTTTGTAGTGGTTCGAAATCCACTTTAAACCGTAGGTCCCGGTATAATAGAATCGTACAGCGTTGCGGAAGTATTGTTACTCCACGTCCATAGCTCATCTTCAAGCTACAAGCACCTACTGAGTAGTAACGCCTGAGTAGTAGCTAAGTGAGTAACGTCGGTGCAACGCTTGCCGTAAGGAAGCAAAGACAACTGTCTAAACTTTTTTTTGCCAGCAGCATTAGAAAAAAAAGATTTTTCAATGAATGCTGATGTCCGAAAAAATATTTAATTTTGTTAAAATAATTGCTTTAGAAATATATATTAGATTAACTGAATCCCTGTCATTACAGTCCATGTTGGATCATCTCGATGATCACCTAATGGCAGAATTCGACGTTATAGCATAGTTCTTTTTTCTTTTTCTTCTACATTGACGGCCGGCCTGATGGCCAAATGGCTAGCGCTCTGGCCTTTGGTACCACAGGTTTGTTAAGGATTCGGAATTTGTTAGCAATTAGGGCCTGATGGCCCAGTGGCTAGCGTTCTGGCACTCGGTACCACAAGTATCGAGTTCGAATCCCGGAGGTGCCAAGGATGTTTGTAGTGGTTCGGAATCCACATTAAGCTGTAGTTCCCGGTCTCATATGACCGTAGAGCGTCACAGAGCCCAATCAGACTTCTCACCCACACCCTTCCCAAACTGTAAAGGGGCAACTCAGCTATAGGCACAGGGATGCGGTGTAGTAGTAGTAATCCATGTTAAGGCGTAAGTCCCAGTGTAATTAGCTTAAAGTGTGCACAAAATGACCGTAGAGGACAAACCAAAAATCTTCGTTGGCGCAATAATCCCATGGTGGACCATGGCCAGCCTGCCTACTGAGACAGGAGATGACAACAGACAACTTCGAGACAGGAGATGTTTTCTTTTTACAGGGTAGGGCTGTCGGACATATACCCAATGCTCTACAGCCATATTATACCTGGACTGCTAAAGTGGATTCCGAACCACTAAAAATATCCATGGCTGTTCCGCTAGTCATATATTGGATTACAAAATAATAATAAAATTTGTAGACTTAAAATAAGCTGGAAATTTTTTTAAACTAAAATTATTAGCTAAAAATATATAAATAAATTATTTTGAATTAACTCAAAATAAAATTTTATAAAACTATCGAAACTAATTATTTTTCATTGTTTACTGGCATGTTGTAATTAAAAATAGTGAAATAAGGGAAAAAAAAACTGCAAAATTATTTTTCTCACTAACTAGTTTTTGCGAGATCAAGTTTTGTTTAACCTTCAACTGTCAACGCGAAAAAAAGTTTTATAAATTTAAATAAAAAAAAAAAAATAGCTCAGTGCATATTGCTGTGAGAAAACTTTTACTCAGGTTCGTCTTTAATATGCATGTAAATGAAGCCGAGAAAGTGCTTAAAATTCAGGAACAAGACAAAAGGCGGAAAAAATTTTTTTTCCAAAATATTTTTAAGATATTTTTGACTTTAGAAGTTGGCAAACTATGACAAATGCATGTGAAAAGTTTGTGTGACTTTTCTTAAATCTAACGTCCTTAAAAAGTCGATCGTTATATCATGACTTTTCTTTGTCCATCGAAAATATAATGGGATACTATATTACATCGTTATAATAATAGGATATAATTGTTACATAAATTTAAGACAATATTAAAGTAAACAAACTAATCGATTTGTTTTATTTGGCTTTGATGTTATGGTAATTTTTTAATTTATGAAGATATATAGATTCTATAATTTCACTATTTTTCTGTCATTTAAAATGCAAAAATTAAATTTAAATAAAAGAGCCCCTCCTATTTCAACTGCTAAAATATTTTTTTATTTTGAAATTGTACAGTATTTTTATTTAATCAGAAAAATTATAAAAGGATTATCAATCAAATATTTAAGAACACGATATTTTTCAAAAGTGTGCATGGTTTTTGCATATATTTAAATGCAACTTCTGCTGAATTATCAATTAGAATGGCAGTAATGTTATAAAATAAAAGCAAAAGTAATATTTTGCTAAGAATTACAACTGAACTTTTAATGTATAATATATATATATACATATATATATATAATATATATAAAACTCATGTTTGAGAAAATTGCAACACCATGAATGAATCGTCATAATTGAATGAAATTTAATACACAGTTGAGTGGTAGTGGTACAAATAAATGATTAAATGTTCAAAGCAAACAATCAATAACAAGAGATCGGAATCAGTATTTTGTGTAGCCACCACGCGCCGCAATAAGTGCTGCTACACGACGTGGCATGGAGTTAAACAAATTTTGAATGTCTGCCTGAGGAAGAGCATTCCATATTGTTTGTATGCGCACCCAAAGTTCGTTTGCAGAAGAACAGGACGAGGATCACTGAGCGAGACGCCGACCAACGAAATCCACACATGTTCAATCGGCGACATATCCGGGGAATACGCAGGCCAAGGAAGAAGCTGTACCTGCCGCGTTGCAAAGAAGGATTGAACAGTCCTAGCTATATGAGGGCGGGCATTGTCCTGTTGAAATACAGCGCCTGGCAAGCTTTGAAGGAAGGGAACAGCTTGGGGCTGTCGAACTTCACTGATGTACCGGTTGCTGTTCTGATTGCCCCACAATCGTCCAACTCCGACCATAACTCCGCTGTTCGTCCACTTACGCTGCACACGAGCAGCTACTGCACGATAAGACAATCCAGCTTCACGAAGGTCGATGATTCTCCTACGTTCAAACTCTGTAAGTTGTTGAAATCTCGCTCTCTTTCGTCGGAGAGGCATAAGTAACGATTGAGCTAACGTTTACCACTAGCAGATAACCACCGATAACCATACACGCCTCGCTACAGCCGTCTATTTATTCGGATCTATCCGCCGTTCAGAGGGCGCTGCTCAGCATACGCATGCGCTACGGGTTTGAAATTCTAATAATTTGCATATCACGAGCTAATTCAGCATTTCCTGAAAATTTCAGCTCACTCGCGTAAGTCCTTCATGGTGTTGCAATTTTCACAAACATGTGTTTATATATATATTATCGTAAATATTGTATTCTTAAATATTTTATTTATAATAATTTAAAATATTACTAATTAAATTTAAAAAACTGTACAAATTCAAAACAAAAAAATATATGTTAGCAGTTGAAATAGGAGTGGCTCTTTTATTTAATTTTTGCATATATATGTATATACTAAAGCCAATAAAAAATCAGTTGAAACTTATTGTCATTTGATTTGCAACTTATGATACTTCACTATTTGAATTCCCAAATATTCACAATATATTTTATATGAACATTTTAAAAATATATCCATTTCAAGAAATATGTATTTAAACATTACTCAAGCAATTGTATATTTTAACATTATGTATTTAAGCATTACTCCAGTAATTATGAATTTTAACGTTATGTATATAAATATTATTCAAGTAATTATGTATTTTAACGTTATACATATAATATATAAATATATAAAAAATATATATAAATTATATAAATATAAATAATATATAAAATATTAATTATAATTAAAATATTATAAATTATTATATAAATAATTATTAAAATATTTATATATAAATATTACTCAAGTAATTATGTATTTTAACATTATACATTTAAACATTATAAGCGTGCACAATTTATTGAATAATTGAATGTTAAATTTCTCTTATCCTTTAATTGGAATAAACTATATCCAGTCTTTCTTAAAGTACAGCTTCAGTAATTTGTTTTATTAATATTTATTATAGTATTTCATTTCTGATATTATTTAATTAAAAAACACTTTTCAAAAGACAATAATAAAAAAATTCAATTTATAACCAAATTAATTGTATGTATACATATAAATTTTTAAATTAAAACTATTTTTTGCATTAAAAAAATTTTTTTCGTAAATCTCAAAATTTTCGATTGTTCAAATCATTCGCAGCAATTTTACTTTCTGAAACGAAACCAACAAAACTACATACGCTTCCATACATAGTAGCTGTTTAACATTCTGAAAGGAGAAGAAAAAAAACTTTTTAACATTGAACGTAAACATAAATCTCCGTTTACCTTACAAATGTTACAAATTCTTTCATTACTTTTTATTTCCTTTGCTATTTCAATTCAAGAATCCTATCTTTAAACTGCATCCAAACACTTCTTCCAAAAACCTAACTAACTACATTTCCCATCCATGTATCCTCACCGTTTCAAAGTGTATATCTACTTGATAAAAGACACTTGAGAAATACTACAGCCTTCATCTTCCCCAAAACTCTTCTTTCCTTACCAAATTAGATTTACTTCCAATTCCAGATTTTAAAAGTTCCCCTTCATCCATTCCAAAGACGGAGATATCCCAACATCCCCCAACCTCTTCCCCCTTTCCTTTTAAAAAGAACTCGAAGTAAAAAGTGGAAAAGGAACTCCATACAGTGTTTTATGTCCTGGCGACAAATGTCCTCCAGGACATATCTCCCTCCATCCAAATCTGAATGTGCTCTGCATTCTTGTAATTCCGAAACATCTGTCTCTAGCCTGGAGCGTGGCAGTTTCCAGTTCTCTCTTGGTTCAGAAAGGAGAAATAGAAAAGGGTTCGGTTGAGCGAAACTTTTCAAAGAGTTCTTCCCTCCTCTTTCCCCCTATCTCAAGCCTCCTTCAAACTCTCTGTAAGTTTCCAGATTGGCCCTTTCATCCTTAAATCGTGCATCGTTTTGAACTTAATTTGCGAATCCCGTTTCTAAATTTCCTTATCTTAGCTCACCTCAGGCAATTTGACGAATCTCTCTCCCTTCTGGGCATTTTGATTCTAAGTATTAAATAAGTCATCGTTTAAGTTTTTTAATTGGTTTATATAATAGGACAAAGGTGACAGACAAGTTGATCGCAAAGAAAAAATGTTGCAAATTTACCAAAAGAAAAAAAAATTCAAAAATTTATCAAAAAATTCAAAGTGTATCAAAAATTTTCAAAATGTATAAAAAAAAAAAAAAAAAAAAAATCAAACTGTATCAAAAAAATTCAAAAAATATCAAAATTGAAAAAAATAATAAATTACCAGAAAAAATTCAAAACGAAATTAGTTATATTTATACATGCAAATTCCTAAATCTTTTTTTTTTTTAATTAAAATTATTTTTCTCAAATCTCGTAATATATTTCGACATTTCAAATCACTCTCAGCAATTTTATTTTTGAAACGAAAACACCAAAAATTCCTCCGTTTCCATACATAGTTGTTGCTTAACATTCTGAAAGAAAAGAAAAAAAGAAACTTTTTAGCATTGAACTTAAACATAAATCTCCGTTTACCTTGCAAATTATTTCATTGCTTTCTTCTTTCCTTCGCTATTTCAATTCCAAGAATCCTATCTTTTAAACTGCATCCAAACACTTCTTCCAAAAACCTAACTAACTAGATTTACCATCCACGCCTCTCTCCGTTTCAAAGAGTAGTATATCTACTTGATAAAAGACACTTGAGAAATACTACAGCCTTCATCTCCCTCAAAAACTCTTCTTTCCTTACCAAATTAGATTTACTTTTTCTTTTTATGGGGTACGGTTGTCAGCCCTACGCCCAACAGTCATATTAGACCTGGACCTACGATTTAAAGTCGATAATTTACACAATTTAGTGATTGTAAGCCCAACTAGTTTGTAGACTTATTTGAAAGGGTGACCAAATCACAATATCGAACCTTTAAATTTATGAAGGAGTTAAATTTCTATTATGACGAGTTTTTACTTCGCTATAACAAAAATTTTAAAAAACTGGATACAGCTTAATAAAGTTAAGAACTGACATTTTTAATTGCATTAAACTATATACAATCTTTCTTAAAGCATAGCATTTCAAATTTCTGTAATTTATTTTAATAGTATTTATTAAAAAACTTCCTTTCTGATATTATTCAAGTAAAAAGAAGGCTTTTTAAAAAAACAAATAGAATAAAAAAATCAATTTAAAACATTAGTTATATGGATACATATATAAATTTCTAAATTAAATTATTTTTTTGCATTAAAAAATTTCTTCAAACTCGAAATATCTTTCGATATTTCAAATCATTCTCAAAAATTTTACTTTCTGAAATGAAACCAACAAAACTTCATACGCTTCCATATCTAGTAGCTACTTAACATTCTGAAAGGATAAAAAAAGAAACTTCTTAGCATTGAACTTAAACTGAAATCTCCCTTTACCTTACAAACGGTTACAAACTCTTTCATTACTTTCTTCTTTCCTTTGCTATTCCAATTCGAAGAATCCTATCTTTAAACTGCATCCAAACACTTCTTCCAAAAACCTAACTAACTACATTTCCCATCCATGCCTCTCTCAGTTTCAAAGTGTTGTATATTTACTTGATAAAAGACACTTGAGAAATACTACAGCCTTCATCTTCTCCCAGAAAACTCTTCTTTCCTTACCAAATTAGATTTACTTCAATTCAGATTTTAAAAGTTCCTTCTTCGTTCCAAAAGCGGAGATATCACAACATCCACCCCCTCTTTCCTACTTTTCCTTTTAAAAGAACTCAAAGTAAAAAAAGTGGAAAAGGAACTCGCACGGTGTTTTATGTCCTGGCATCAAATATCCTCAAGGACATATCTCCTTCCATCCGAAATCTGAATGTGCTCTGCATTTTTGCAATTCCGAGAAACATCTGTCTCTAGCCTGGAGCGTGGCAGCTTCCAGTTCTGTCTGTGGATCAGAAAGGAGAAATAGAAAAGGGTTCGGTTGAGCGAAGCTTTTCAAAGAGTTCTTCCCTCCCTCTTTCCCCCTACCTCAAGCCCCTTTTAAACTCGATAAGTGTCCAGAAAGGCACTTTCATCCTTAAAACGTGCATCCTTTTGAACTTAATTTGCGAATCCCGTTTCTAAATTTTCTTATCTTAGCTCACCTCAGGCAATTCGACGAATCTCTCTCCCTTCCGGGCATTTTGATTATTCTAAGTATTAAATAATTCGTGGTTTAAGTTTTTAATTGGTTTATTGGTGAGGAGAAAGGTGACAGACAAATTGATCGACAAGGGAAAAATTTGACAAATTTACCACCAAAAAAAAAAAAAAGTCTAAAATTTATGAAAAAAAAAATTCGAAATGTATCAAAAAAATTCAAAATATATAATAAAAATTAAAAAAATATCAAAATTAAAAAAATAATAAATTATCAACAAAATAATTAAAAAAATTCAAAACAAATTTAGTTATATGTATACATTTAAATTCCTAAATCAAATTTTTTTTTTATATTAAAATTTTTTTTTCCTTAAATCTCGAAATATATTTCGATATTTGAAATCCTTCTCAGCAATTTTACTTTCTGAAACGAAAGCACCAAAAAATTTGTTTCCATACATAGTAGTTACTTAACTTTCTGAAAGAGACATTTTTTAGCATTTAAAGTAAACATAAATCTGCGTTTACCTTACAAACGGTTACAATTCTTTCAGTACTTTCCTCTTTCCTTTGCTATTTCAATTCGAAGAATCTTATCTTTAAACTGCATCCAAACACTTCTTCAAAAACCTAACTAATACATTTCATCCACGTATCCTCTCCAATTCAAAGTGTATATCTTCTTCATAAATACTACAGCCTTCATCTCGCCAAACTCTACATTCTTCCAAATTATACTTACTTTTCTTTTTTTACGAGGTAGGGTTGTCAACCCTAAGCCCAACAGTCATATTAGAAGGGGACCTACGATTTACAGTAGATAATTTATACAATTCAGTCATGGTAATCCCAAGTAGTTTGTAGGCTTGATGTTAAATGGTGACCAAATCACAATATCAAACCTTTAAATTTAGGAAAGAGTTAAATTTCTATTTTGGCGAGTTTTATTTCGTCATAAAATTTTTTTTGAAAAAAAGGGATACAATTTAATACAGTTAAAAACTGACATTTTTAATTGCATTAAACTATATCCAGTCTTTCTTAGAGTATAGCATTTCAAACTTCCGTAATTTATTTTAATAATATTTATTATAGTACTTCATTTCTGATATTATTCAAGTAAAAAGAATGCTTTTCAAAAAAAAAAAAATTTAAACAATCAATTTAAAAACAAAAATTATATATATATACACAGTCCAGTCATATTAATGCGACCACCACCTACTTTCGACGTCAACGTGAAATAACCAATCACAAAAGGCAGGTGGCAGCACATTGCAGTGGAGTGTATATAAAGAATTCCACTTAACACCACTTAAATACAACTTAATACCACATTCCACACTCACTAAAGCTAGTATATACAAGAGTGTATATTAGGGATTTTGACAGGTGGTCACATTCATGTGATTGGACACTGTATATTAAAGCTATTTTTTACATTTAAAAAATGTTTTCTTAATTCTAGAAATATCGATATTTGAAATCCTTTCTCAGCAATTTTACTTTCTAAAAAGAAAGAAAAATTCATTCGCTTCCATACATAGTAGTCGCTTAACATTCTGAAAGAAAGAAAAAAAAAAAAACTTTTTAACATTGAACGTAAACATAAATCTCCGTTTACCTTAAAAACGGTTAAAAATTCATTCATTGCTTTCTTCTTTCCTCGCTATTCCAATTCGAATCTTATCTTTAAACTGCATTCAAACACTTCTTCAAAAACCTAACTAACTACATTTCCCATCTATGCTTCTCTGTAACACAAGTTCCGGGTTCGAGTCCCGACGGTGCCATGGATGTTTGTAGTGGTTCGAAATCCACTTTAAAAAACGGCAGGTAGTGGTCTTATATAATAGCAGAGCGTTACGGGAGTATTGTTATTCCGTGTCGTCTTATCTTATGCTTCAAGCTGTGTTTTCACGCAAAAAACCTAAAAAAAAAATGTTTTCCTGGGTAGTTTTACTTTCCTAAACGAAAGCTAAATGAGTTTCCATGTTTAATTCTGAAAGAGCTCATCTTCTCCAAATATATATCGATATTTCAAAACATTCTTTAAACTGCATCAAACACTTTTACTTCTGAAACGAAATCAGCAAAAATTTCTCCAAATTCGTTTCCATAAATAGAAACGAAATCAGTTCATTCGTTTCCATAAAGAGCAGTAACATTCTGAAAGGAGGAAAAAAAGAAACTTTTTGACATTGAAACGTAAACATAAATCTCCGTTTTCCTTACAAATGGTTACAAATTCTTTCATTTGCTATTTTAATTCGAATCATATCTTTAAACTGCATCCAAACACTTCCAAAAACCTAACTAACTACAGTTTTAATCCATAGTTCTCCACATTTTCCACAGATTCTGGGTTCGAGTCAAAATGGTGCCATGGATGTTTGTAGTGGTTCGGATTTCCACTTTAAAAAACGTAGGTGTCGATCTTATATGATCGCAAAGCGTTTGCAGAGCTATTGTTACTCCGCGTCCGTGGCTTATCTTCAAGCTACACGCACCTCCTGGGTAGTGCTAAGTGAGTAATGTCGGTTCAGCTCTTGCCTTCAGGTATCAAAGACAATTGTCTAAGTTTTTACCAGCTGCATTAGAACAAAAAAAAAATTAAATCTCAAAAATATTTCAAATCATTCTGTTTTAAAAACGAAACCAACAAAAAATCTTCAAAATTTGTTAGAAAGTTTTCAAATCATTCTCCAACATAAATCTCCGTCAAAAGTTTTAAATTACACCATATCGCCTTCCATTCATTGTAGCATATTTAATATTTTTCTAAAAAAGATAAAAAAATATGAAACCTATATTAAAACTATTTGTTTACATTAAAAATGTTTTCGTTAATCTCAAAATTTCGATATTTCATCATTGTCAGGTCAAAAATTCCTACGCTTCATTGAACTTTTTAACATTGAACGTAAACATAAATCTCCGTTTACCTCAAAAACGGTCCCCAATTCTTTCATTACTTTCTTCTTTCTTCGCCGTTTCAATTCGAATCCTATCTTTAAACTTCATACAAACACTTCTTCCAAAAACCTAACTAACTACATTTCCCATCCATGTATCCTCTCCGTTTCAAAGTGTAGTATATCTACTTGATAAAAGACACTTAAGAAATACTACAGCCTTCATTTTCTCCCAAAACTCTTCTTTCCTTACCAAATTAGATTTACTCCCAATTCCAGATTTTAAAAGTTCCCCTTCCTTTATTCCAAAGACGGTGATATCCCAACATCCCCCCCCTCTTCCCTCCTTTCCTTTTAAAAGGACTCGAAGTAAAAAGTGGAAAAGGAATTCCGTACAGTGTTTTATGTCCTGGCGTCAAATGTCCTCCAGGACATATCTCCCTCCATCCAAATCTGAATGTGCTCTGCATTTTTGTAATTCCAAACATCCTTCTCTAGCCTGGAGCGTGGCAGTTTCCAGTTCTGCCTGTGGTTCAGAAAGGAGAAATAGAAAAGGGTTCGGTTGAGCGAAGCTTTTCAAAGAGATTCCCTCCCTCTTTTCCCCTACCTCAAGCCCCCTTCAAACTCTCTGTAAGTTTCCAGAAAGGCACTTTCATCCTTTTGAACTTAATTTGCGAATCCGTTTCTAAATTTCCTTGCCTAGTACCGCAGGCAATTTGACGAATCACTCTCCCTTCTGGGCAGTTTGATTCTGAGTATTAAATAAGTCGTGGTTTAAGTTTTTAATTGGTTCATATAATAGGACAAAGGTGACAGACAAATTGATCGCCAAGAAAAAAATGTTGCAAATTTATCAAAAGAAATTTAAAAATGTATCAAAAAAATATTCAAAATGTATAAAAAAAAAAAAATAAGAAATATATCAAAAAAATTCAACAATATCAAAAAAAAAAAAAAAAAAAATTAAAAATTGTCAAAAAAAAGCAAGCGTGTAGCATTATCACTTTACTCAAGTAATTATGTATTTTAACATTATGTATTTAAACGTTAAAGTAATTAAGTATTTTAACATTATGTATTTGGACATTACTAACTAACACAATTTAGTGATTGCACACCCAACTAGTTTGTGGGCTTGATGTTGCTGTTGGTTAAATCACAATATCAAACATTTAAATTTATGAAGTTGTTAAATTTCCATTATGCTTGAATAAATTGAATATTATATTTCTTTTACCCCTTAATTGCATTAAACTATATTCCGTATTTCTTAATGTATAACCTCTGTACTCTATTTTATTAATATATATTATACTACTCAATTTTTTATAAAAGTAAAAAAAAATGCTTTTCAAAAAATAAATAAAAAAAAGGATTAAAAAAATCAATTTAAAACATTAGTTATATGTATACAGATAAACTTCTACATTAAAACTATTTCTTTACATTAAAAAAGGTTTTTCTTTACATTAAAAAAATCCTTCTAAGCAATTTTACTTTCTGAAACGAAAGAACCAAAAATTCATTCGTTACCATACATAGTTGCTGCTTAACATTCTAAAAGGATAAAAGAAGGAAACTTTTTAACATTAACTTCAACGTAAAAAGTTTCTTTTTTCCTTCTGAATTCCTCCATATGTTCCTCCAACATAAATCTCCGTTTACTTTACAAATGGTCACAAATTCTTTCATTGCTTTCTTCTTTCCTCCGCTATTCCAATTCGAATCCTATCTTTAAACTGCATCCTAACACTTCTTCCGAAAACCTAACTAACTATATTTCCCATCCATACATATCCTCTTCATTTCAAAGTGTGTATCTACTTGATAAAAGACACTTGAGAAATACAAGAGCCTTCATTTTCTCCCAAAACTCTTCTTTCCTTACCAAATTAGATTTACTTCCAATTCAGATTTTAAAAGTTCCCCTTCCTCCATTCCAAAAGCGGAGATATCACAACATCCACCCCACCTCTTTCCTCCTTTCATTTTAAGAGAACTCGAAGTAAAAAATGGAAAAGGAACTTCACACAGTGTTTTATGTCCTGGCATCAAATATCCTCCAGGACATATCTCCAAATCCAAATCTGAATGTGCTCTGCATTTTTGTAATTCCAAAACATCTGCTCTAGCCTGGAGCGTGGCAGTTCTGTCTGTGGTTCAAGAAAGGAGAAATAGAAAAGGGTTCGGTTGAGCGAAGCTTTTCAAAGTGTTTCCCTCCCTCTTTCCCCCTACCTCAAGCCCCCTTCAAA
The DNA here is from genome assembly GCA_021605095.1 of Caerostris extrusa. Lineage (NCBI taxonomy): Eukaryota > Metazoa > Arthropoda > Arachnida > Araneae > Araneidae > Caerostris > Caerostris extrusa. Next base: position 28,615 of record BPLR01011144.1, on the reverse strand, counting down.
CTCTCTGTAAGTTTCCAGAAAGGCACTTTCATCCTTAAAACGTGCATCCTTTTCAACTTAATTTGCGAATCCCGTTTCTAAATTTCCTTGCCTCGCCTCACCTCAACTCACCTCACCTCACCTCAGGCAATTTGACGAATCTCTCTCCATTCCGGACATTTTGATTATTCTAAAGTATTAAATAAGTCATGGTTTAAGTTTTTAATTTGTTTATATAATTGGACATAGGTGACAGACAAATTGATCGCAAAGCAAAAAATGTTGCAAATTTATCAAAAAAAAAAAAAAAATTCAAAAATTTTTCTAAAATGTTCGAAATTTATCTAAAAAAATTTTAAATGTATGAAAAAAAAAAAAAAATTCGAAATGTCTCAAAAATATTCAAAATGTATCAAAAAAATTTAAAAAAAAACATCAAAATAAAAAAAATTAAAAATTACAAAATAAATAAATAAAATTTAAAATGTATAAAAAAAAATTTTAAAATGTATCAAAAAAATAATTCAAAATGTATCAAAATAAAAAAAAAACAAAATTTATAAAAAAAGAAATTAAATTCAAAATTTATCAAAAAAAGAACTTTTAAAAAATCATCAAAAATAAATAAAAATTTTCAAAATTTATTTTTAAAAATTAGAAATTATCAAAATTTTCAAAAATTTAGAAATTTCAAAATTTAACAAAAACATTTAGAAATTTTCAAAATTTGCAAAGAAAAAAAAAAAAATTTAAAATTTATCAGAAATAATTAGAATATTTCAAAATTTAACAAAAAAAAAAAGTTAGAAATTTTCAATAATTATCAAAAGTTTATTCCTTGAGTTAAATTCCAAAAATCAAATTTAAAAAAACCCGCAGACGCAAAACCTGTCAAATGAATCAAAGAATTTCATAATTAGCCATTTTCACCAACAGAAAACCACAAAAAATTTAAAATTATGTATGGTGCACATGAATGATGCTAACAAATTGTGCTTCAATGCAATAAGTGCTTGCATAGATTTCCACAACTCATAATTGGAATGAAAATTAACGTTTAACTTTTTGCTATGAAAATGGAGCAATGACATTTAAAAGTTAAGGTTTATTAAAGATCATATCACACGAGCTTATTTCGTTACCTTCAATGTGAAACAAATTAAATTTGCCACTCAAACAAAAAAGTTTGTGATGTCCATGACATTTGGCTAACTTATTTTCGTTGGAGAAAGTCCTGCAATCATAGACCACGATAATCTGATTGCTTTCAGACGAATGGGATGTAGAACGTTTTATAACTTTGAACTGCAGAGGATGAATATTGAATGACCACAGAACTATGTATTCATAATTTGAGTGGCAACGGCAGCTTACTTCATGTTGAAGGTAAGGAAGCAAGACCATCTTATATAGTCTTAAAGGAGATTAAAAATCCAATATACCGTATCTATCCGATATGTTATTATTTTATTCATAAATAAAACATAACTATTAAAAAAATCTACAGATTGACATGTTTTGTTTCATTGATTTGGTTTGTCACTCTATTATCGTTTTTATCACACGAGGGCTAATTAGACCAGGACCTACAATTGTATATGCCTAATATTTTACCTACCTAATATTTTTTTATCTTTTACAAGTGGATTTCGATCCATTTGCAAACATTCATGTCACATCAGAATTCGAACCTAAAGACTGGGAGCTTCAAAGATATGTAGGGGATATGTGGGAACGGCCTGATAACCACTTTTGCTACCACATATGGTTATTCTTTTCTATAATTATGAAATAATAATAATAATCTAGTGTAGAAGGAAACCCCTGAAAACCTATCGCCAAAGTAGACATCAAATCTACTTTGCGATAGTTTAAATACAGACGATAAATGCGAGATACTTACGCCTTTCGAGTATCTTCGTTTTTGAAACAGTGTACAACAATGCCACGTGTGGATGGAACCTCTGCCCTAATGCTCACCAGTGAGGCAAGTTACCACTAAATCACGAAACGAGCTCTTTCTGAAAGTAACATCGACAACTGACACCACCAGCGGATTCAAAGCAAAGCCCTCCTACGCCCTAGCTGAGCAAGTTATCACTCGGTCTTCATTCGGAATAACTGCTTTAAGACTAAATTTAAGATTTAGTTTTAAGACTCGGTAAAACTTAACCGATTATACTCGAAAACGGCTTTGGAGTTTCTCCCATATTACTATATCCACAAATTGTCTTAATATTCTACTATAACTTTGCGCAATTATAATAATAATTAATTTGTACATAAGTGTTTCGATATGCGAAAAGCTTGGCTTCTTTGATTAGGGAATGCAAATTGTTAGTATACTCAGTATGTAATAAAAGAAAAATTTGAAAGAAGAAAAAAAATATTTTAATTTATATTACTTTATATTTTAATTTATATTGTTTTATATTTTTATTTATCATTATTTTATATTTAAATTTATCATTTTTATTTATTATTATTTATTTCTTTAATTTATATTTAATTATTTTTAAGAAAATATTTTAAATAAGACTTTATTTTAAAAAAAAAAGTATGCATAATGTATTGTTTATTATGCATAAAAAATTCACTGATCCATAGTGTTCTTAATACATCCACAAAGGCATTTTATCTGTCCGAAAACATTTTATCTTTTACAAGTTAAATTAAGTAAAGGTACATAACAAAAGGAAGAAGACAATCATCTGCTATTTTATATCCCTTTTAAAAGGGCCTTATGACTGAGTAAAAGAATACATTATCATGTATCGCCGAATTTATGATTTATAGGCGTTTTATGTGTCATTTTATTCCGCCTCTATAAAACCTATGCAGACTCTAAAAAACAGAGCGTTCTAAGATACAGTTCGGCATTTATCAAACTTTTTAGGGCCATCCATCGTTACTGGCGACATAAAAATGATTATGTCAGAAGGCAGCCGAAGGGCAGTTCGCCAAATTTAAAATGTATGGCTTTAGTAACTGTAGTGTTTAAAGTTCAGATAAAAAAAAAAAACTTTGAGTAAATAGCTTTTAAACAATTTTTTGTATTTTAAGGTTTTTCTAATGCAGCTGGCAAATAGACCGTAATCTTTTTATGCCATAAGGGCTGCACCGACGTTACTCACTTTGCACTAACCAGGGGGCGCGTGTAGCTTGAAGATAAGCCATGGACGCAGAGTAACAATGCCCCGCAACGCTCTACGATCCTATTAGACCGGGACGTCTGCTTTAAAGTGGATTCCGAACCACTGCAAACACCTATGTCAATGCCGGGATTCAAGGTTTATTGGTTTGAATAATTAATTATGTTCAGAAATATATTGATATATCAAATGGAAATAATGCCGCACATTACCTTTGAGCTACAAGTCGGGCACGTTTCTAAAAGTAACGACGACAACTGACTCCCACTACCGAATTCAAACCAAAGCCCTCCTACGCTCTAGCTGAGCAAGTTATCACTGGGTTTCGATTCGGTATAACTGTTAGATTTAAGATTCGAAAAAGGCGGCGAGGTTCCCCCAAATTACTATATCCATGAATTATCTTAATATTCTACTATGCTGTTGTTCTACTGCAGATAGAAACACAGGCTTAATATTTATGCTATAAGCAAGGGCTACTCTGCTATACTCATTTAGCACTACCCAGGGGTCATGCGTAGCTTGAAGATATGCTACGGAACCGATTAATTCTACCCCTCAACACTCTACGATCCTATTATAGGACAGGATAATAATTATAATAATTATTTATACATAATTGCTTCTATATGCGAAACGCTTGGGGTTCTATGATAAAGGAAATGCAAATTATTAGTATACTCAGTATGTGAGAAAATATTTCAAATAAGACTATTTTTAAAAAAGCATACATAATTTTATGTTTATTAGGATTAAAAAATTTTATTGAACCATCGTGTTCTAAATACAAAAAAAAAGGCATTTTATCTGTTCAACAATATTTTATCTTTTACAAGTTAAGTTAAGGTGCATAACAAAAGGACGAAGACAATCACCTGCTATTTTATGTCCTTTTAAAAGGGGCGTTATGACTGATTATAAGAATACTTTATCATGTATCGCCGAATTTATGATTTATATTCGCGTTTTATGTGTCATTTTATTCTGGTCTATAAAGCCTATACAGACTCAAAACTGAGCGTCTAAGATACAGTTCGGCATTTATCAAACTTTTTAGGGCCATCCATCGTCACTGTCGTCGTAAAAATGATTATGCCAGAAGGTAGCCGAAGAGAAATTCGCGTCAAATATGAGGATTTTTTTCCTTTCAAAATGTATGGCTTAAATAACTGTAGTGTTTAAGTTCAAATAAAAAGCACTTTGAGTAAATAGCTTTTAAAACATTTTTTTGTATTCAAGGTTTATTGATTAGAATAATTAATTATGTTATTTAAATATTACTCAGAAATGTATTGATATATCAACATGGAAATAATGGCGCTCGTTACATTTGAGCTATGAGTCGGGCCCGTTTCTAAGTAACGACCACATCTGAACCCACCAGCGGTTTTCAAACCAAAGTCCTCCTACGCGCTAGCTGAGCAAGGTATCACTGGGTCTCGATTCGGAATAACTGTTACATTTAAGATTCGAAAAAGGCTTTGAGGTTCCTCCTAAATTACTATATCCATGAATTGTCTTAATATATTCTACTATAATTGTGAGCAATTATAATAATAATATAATTATTTTTTACATAATTGTTTCCGTATGCGAAACGTTTGGACTTCTTTGCTTAAGGAAATGAAATTGTTAGCATACTCAGTATGTAAGAAAATATTTTAAATAAGACTAGGAATATTAAAAAAAAAAAAAAAAATTTAAGTCAATTAATATTTTTTTCACTCTATTGCAGCAAAGTCCTTTACAAATCAAGTTGAAATTTTCCTCTTACATCTGGCATATCTATTATTAGATACATGCAACTTAAACCTAAAAGAATTACAATTAACTAATTAAATTTAATTAACGAATATTTGAAAACACTGTATTGACATCAAGTGTCATCCACTACAAGTTCAGAAAATATATTTGAACTTGAGTGGATGAATAAAAAATATTTTATTAATGATTGAAAATTTGAACAAGATATATATATAGGGAGGATGCGAACTAATAATAGGAATTGAAAAAAAGTGTACATACTTTAATATTTATTAGGAATAAAAATTTCATTGAACCCTCGTGCTCTTAATACATCAACAAAGGCTTTTTATTTGTTCAAAAATATTTTATCTTCTACAAGTTAAGTAAAGGTTCATAACAATGAGAGAAGACAATCATCTGCTATTTTATATCCCTTTAAAAGGTCTTATGACTGCACTATAAGAATACTTCATCATATATCGCCGAATTTATGATTTATATGCGCCTTTTATGTGTCATTTTATTCCGGCTCTATAAAACCCATACAGACTAAAAACTGAACGTCTAAGATACAATTAGGCATTTATCAAACTTTTAGGGCCATCCATCGTGTGGACATAAAAATGATTATGTCAGAAGGTAGCCGAAGGGAAGTTCGCGTCAAATAGAAGGATTTTTTCCTTTAAAATGCATGGCTTAAATAACTGTAGTGTTTAAGTTCAGATAAAATAAAACGACTTTGAGTAAATAGCTTTTAAAAAACTTTTTCGATTCAAAGGTTTTTATTTAGAATAATTAATTATGTTATTTAAATATTATTCAGAAATGTATTGATATATTAGATGGAAATAATGGTTTATGATGAGTCTGCTTTTTGCACAAATTGCCCTACATTTGCTTGATGTAGTGGAGAATACGAGGGTTTTACACCTGTTGTGGTAATCGCTATCGAGTCTCCTAGTTTCTGTTGTTGCTGTGACTACTCCTCAGTGTTACGACAGTGCGAACTGTCCCTCCATGGAAATAGTCTACTGATGGAAAGGGGGGCAGCTTTTTGTTGTAATAGGACACACGTGGTAGAAATCTGACTAGGATCAGCGTTGCTGAAGTTCAGTAAAAAAAAAGAAGAATAATTAATAGCTTTTAAATAGTTTTTGTATTCAAAGTTTATTGGTTTGATTAATTATGCTATTTAAATATTATTCAGAAATTTATTGATATATCAAATGGAAATAATGGCGCACGTTACCTTTGAGTTACGAGTCTGGCCCGTTTCTAAAAGTAACGACGGCAACTGACCCCACCAGCGGATTCAAACCAAAGCCCACCTGCGCGTTTGCTGAACAAGTTATCACTGGGTCTCGATTCGGAATAACTGTTACATTTAAGACTCGAAAAAGGCTTTGAGGTTCCTCCCAAATTACTATATGCATGAATTGTCTTGATATTCTACTATGTTGTTGTTCTAATGCAGCTGGGAACACAGACAATTAATATTTATGCCATAAGCAAGGGCTGCTCTGCTGTTACTCATTTAGCACTACCCAGTGGTCACGTGTAGCTTGAAGATATGCTACTGAAGCGAATAATTCTATCCACTCACCCAACACTCTACGATCCTATTATAGGACTGGGTAATAATTATAATAACATCACAGCATAATTGTTTCGATATGCGAAACACTTCGGCTTCTTAGATTAGAGAAATGCAAATTGTTCTCATACTCGCTATGTGAGAAAATCTTTTAAATAAGACTTTATTTTAAATAAGTAATATAAAAAAATATTTTTAAAGTCAATTCCTACTTTTTTTCACTATATTGAGAAAGACTTCTACAAATAATTTTCATTTATTTTTAGTTCATCTGGCGCCATCAATTGATAGATATATGCCATTTAAATCTAAAAAAAAATATTAATAATTAATTAAATTTAATTACTGAATGAATATTTGCAAAAACTGTATTACCATGGCCAGAGTCATCCACTACAAGTTCAAAAAAAAATTTATTTGAACTTGAGTGGATGAATAAAAAAATATTTTATTAACGATTGAAAATTTGAACAAGATATATAGGAAGAGTTTGAGCTAATGGAAGGAATTGAAAAAAGGGTACATGATTTAATGTTTATTAGGAATAAAAAATTTCATTGAACCGTTTTGCTCTTAATAAATCAACAAAGGCATCTTATCTGTGCAAAAAATATTTTATCTTTTACTAGTTAAGTAAAGGTACCTAACAAAAGGAAGAGGACAATCATCTGCTATTTTATATCCTTTTAAAGGGCTCTAAGAATACTTTATCATGTATCGCCGAATTTATGATTTATATGCGAGTTTTATGTGTCATTTTTATTCCGTGTCTATAAAACCCATACAGACTCTAAAAACTGAGCGCCTAAAGATACAGTTCGGCATTTATCAAACTTTTTAGGGCCATCCATCGTTACTGTCGACATAAAAGAGATTATGTCAGAAGGTAGCCGAAGGAAATTAGCGTCAAATGTAGGGATTTTTTTTTTTCCTTCAAAATGTATGCCTTAAATAACTGTAGTGTTTAAGTTCAGATAAAATATAAAACACTTTAAGTAAATATCTTTTAAAAATTTTTGTATTCAAGGATTATTGTTTAGAATAATTAGTTATGTTATTTAAATATTGTTCAGAAATGCATCGATATATTAGATGGAAATAATGGAATATGATGAGAGCTACTTTTTGCACTAACTGCCCACATTTGCTTGATATGGTGGATAATACGAGGATGGATGCGATACGATTTACACCTGTTGTGGTGATCGCTATCAAGTCTCCTAGTTTCTGTTGTTGTTGTGACTAATCTTCAATGTTCCGTCAGTGCGAGACTATCCCCCCATGATTAATCTACTCATGGGAAGGGGGCAGCTTTTATTGTAATAGGACACCGGAGAGGTAGATGTCTGACTTTTATTCGCGTCGCTGAAGAAGGAGGGGCAGTGACTTCCGAGAGGACATTTAGGGTGAACTACGCCGCATTTGATATCGCATGGGAGAAAATCATTTAAAGTCCCACCATGTAGTCTGACTCAAGGCAAGATGCTGAACAAAACAAACGCCATCGAGGCTCCTCGTTTTTGAAACAGTGTCTACAATAATGAGGATAGAGGATTGAACCTCCATGCTAGAGCATTGAACCTAACGAATCACCAGTGGTGCACGTTGCCACTGAGCCAAGATTCGGGCTCATCTCTAAAAGTAACGACCACAACTGACGCCGCCAGCGGATTTAAACCAAAGCCCTCCTACGCGCTAGCTGAGCAAGTTATCACTCGGTCTCAATTCAGAATAAGTGCTACATTTACGACTCGAAACAAATAAACCGATTATACTCAGAAACGGCTTTGTGATTTCTCCCAAATTACTATATCCGTAAATTGTTTTAATATTCTACTATAATATTGTGCAATTATAATAATAATCATTATAATAAACTTATTTTGCATAAGTGTTTCGATATGCGAAGCACTTGGGCTTCTTTGATTAGAGAAATGCAAACTGTTAGTATAATCAGTCATCATCATTGGCGCAACAGCCCAGCGTGGGCCAAGGCAGGGCAATTTATAATAATTATTTTGGTAGTTTTCGAGATGAAAGGTTCTTCTTTTTATGCTGTTAGAGAAATGCCCAACTCTCAACAGTCATATGAGACCGGGACCTACGGCTTAAAGTGGATTCGAACTACTACAAACATCTAGGGCATAGCCGGGACTCGAACCTGAAACCTGTGGTACCGAGCATCAGAGCTGTTGCCACTCGGCCATTCAAGCCGAGTACACTCAGTATGGGAGAAAATATTTTAAATAAGACTTTATTTTTAAAAAAAAATACATAAGTTAATGTTTATTAGGATTAAAAATTTCATTAAACCATCGTGTTCTAAATACAGCAACAAAGGCTGTAATCTGTTCAAAAATATTTTATCTTTTACAAGTTAAGTAAAAAGTACCTAAGAATAGAAAGAAGACAATCATCTGCTATTTTATATCCCTTTAAAGGGCCTTATGACTGAACTTTAAAAATACTTTATCTTGTATCGCTGAATTTATGATTTATAGGCGCGTTTTATGTGTCATTTTATTCCGGGCCTATAAAACCTATACAGACTCTAAAAACTGAGCGTCTAAGATACAGTCCGGCGTTTATCAAACTTTTTAGGGCCATCCATCGTTACTGGCGACATAAAAATGATTATGTCAGAAGGTTGCCGAAAGGAAATTCGTGTCAAATAGAGGGATTTTTTCCTTTCAAAATGTATGCCCTAAATAACTGTAGTGTTTAAGTTCAGATAAAATAAAACGACTTTGAGTAAATAGCTTTTAAAAAATTTTGTATTCAAGGTATTTGTATTTTATTTAATTCCATACAACACAGAATTTAATAAATGAACAGACATGCTACATTTTAATTTATTATTGCAACAGCTCTCATCATATGTTTTTCCATCTAATATAAATACATTTCTGAACAATATTTAAATAACACAACTAATTATTGATTAGAATAATTAGTTGCGTTATTTAAATATTGTTCAGAAATGTATTGATATATTAGATGGAAATAATGGGATATGATGAGAGCTGTTGAAGTAAGAAATTAAAACGTAGCATGTCTGATCATTTATCAAATTCTGTGTTGTATGGTGAATTATTATTTCTTATCATAAGATATTCAATTATAATCTTATTGTAGCAATATTATTATATTATTATTATTATTATTATGTTGCATATTAATTTTATTATTGCATACTTTATTATACATTGTCGCCGTGTTTCCTCCTACACTGGCAAGAACGCTCCCTGTGGCGTTCGGGAGAATGTGTCAGTTGACCTCGAGACTCTCACTGGAGAGGAAGTACAGCGCAATTTGCGCTCTCGCTGAGAAACGTTTAGTTTATAGTCTCAGCCCGAAAGGAAATATATTTAAAAAAATATGCATGCGATAGCGATACATATTAGTTGGCTTACAGATTTTCATCCGGAAAAGAAGTATATTTGGAGCAACATGCGCGTAGCTAAGTATTCGGTTTCTGGCTTAGAAGTGGAATCCTTCTACGAATCTATAATTATATGTCTTTAAATTTGTTAAATAGTGTATGTCGCTATTCAGATGTATGTGGTGTTTGTAAATGTGTAAATAATACTGCGAGTTCTCCAAAGTGTGTCTCAAGTATCTCTACCCAACCCCACGCAGTTACAATACAGTTGCACAGCGCACAACACTACATGTGGATTTTTACTTATAAAATAACTTAATAATTTTATGAATTAAGCATTAGTTCATTATCCCTAAATAATTCTCAATTTATTTCTCTGGTAATTTAAACTCAATAGCTGTGAGTTCTCCAACATGTGTCTTAATATCTCACCCAACGACATCCAGTTACAATCTGGTTGCACAACCTACACCACACTACATCATTTAAATAAATGAATTTATAAAGTATGTATGTATGTGCAATTATGGAAATTTAAAATTATTAACCTCGATTAATGTTAATAGAAATTTGAAAGTCTTATTAATTTAGCAAATTCCTTTTTGTGTTTGACATCCATAATACTTAAAATTTAACATTACCTCATTAATTTGCACAGAAATTGCTATCTCAGACAGTTTAGTAATTATAGTCACTACTAAAATATCTTCTACAACAAGAATTTTTAAAAATAAATTTGTCTTAATGCTTTTTTTTTATGCGTGACGCTCTTTTTTAAAAAGTTTTCTGTGAATATATGAATCAGCTAAAATACTATGTAAATTTATAAACTGAAAATGTAGGCGAGAAACACCGTTTTGTTTTTTATCTATGCTTATATCATACAAACTAATTAAAACTATGTTTATAGTTTTATAAAAAAAAAAAAAAAAAATTCAAGTTTAGAAAATAAATAAAAAGAATGTTAGATCATGTAGCAATTATTTTTTTGGTTTGCTTCTCCAAACTAAATTAAAATTTTTCTAACGCATTTTATTTAAATTTTGTCTACATTATGAAGCACCCTATTTTTGAAAGTTTCCAGCTAAAAATTATTTTAATGATCCAGCGGTCGCGCTCTCCGTATATTAGTGTGAAGGGTTGTGGATATTTATTTGATGCACTGTTTTAAAATGTAAAATTAAATGAAAAGTGTGTTAAAAATTGCTGTTGTTTCTTATCTTACTCGGTAGATAGCAACATCTAGACTAAGTCCAAGAAGACGTGTGGACTCATGGAAGGAGGAAAATGGCCAGTTTCTGCTGTAATGGAACACCCGTACGTAGAAGTTTGACTGGGCTCCATGACGCTGACTTTTTACCGGATAGAGTTGTTAGCCCTACGACCAACACTCGTGTTAGACCGATACCTACGTTTTAAAGTGGATTCGAACCATTATAAACATCCATTGCGTCTCGTTAACCTGTGGCACAGAGTGCTAATCACTCGGCGATCTGGTCCTATGTTAAAATTTAAGATACAAAACTTATATTTATTGAAATTATGCTTTGAATAATCCATAGAATTTTTAAAGAAAGACTATCCAATGTTACATGTAATTCTTTATTTTATATATAATATATAGAGCCATGTGGTCTAAATATATATATAAAAATTAACTCTAATTATCTCCTACAAACGCGTGGCCACTAGAAAGTTAATATTCTGACTTCGCCCTCTTTTTGGTAACAAGAAACCATAAGCCTTGGAAAACATAGAAATAAATGGAATAAAAAGCAATGCTTTCATAAGTTTTCAGTTACATAATAAACGTGAACTTTACAAATAGTTCCCCATAAATTAAATATTTAAATAAATAATCAATCTTCTTAATGCAAAGGTTAATAAGTAATAGTCCATATTTAATCTTTTAAATTGGAACGTTATTTTTTGTTTTAGAAATATCTAGACATTATATATATAATATCTAAGTATCTTTCCTTTATTAGAATATGTTCTATTTTCCTAGGGAAAATCGCATTATTTATTTTGAATAAGGAATTAAAAATAAAATCAGCAAGTAATCACTGAGCAAAATGAATGGAATTATTGTTTTCACTGGCTTAAGGTCTGCCTTACGGGCTGTTAATAAAGAGACGAGCTCTTCTCAAGTATGATCCTGAACATTATATCTCTTTGAGGGCAAATCCACTGTTTGCACAGAATGTGTATTCTGCAATGGATCCCTGCTCATGCGGATTTGGAATTCAATGAAAGTTGCAGGTTCTTTTGACGAAGAATGCTAGAAGTCTGGATCACACTGCCATTCCTACTTCACTTGCAGATGCAATTGCTTTGACAAAATCTAAACTTGCCATTCCTTATAAGATCAAAATTAAATACTAAATTACAGAACTAAGTATAGACAGAAAAACAGCTACTACTACTCACAAGACTAAGGATGAAATATGAAAATTCTGAGGGCGTTAAAAAATACCAAAAATGTGACAGCTGCCCTAATGTCGAGCTTAGTCATCATCCTGTCTTTTGATTGTCCAGGTTGCAGCAGCGATGAATTGTTTGGACCATCTCATGAAAGAGGATTTATAGTCCAATCTGGCAATCAGCAAAGCCAATATTATTAGGGAACACCAAGACATTTGATTTTCTAGTACCCTTTAAGGGATACGACAACAGCATTACTAACCAAAAAATTGGATTACAAAACACTGGATTACATTACTAAACAATTAATGAAAATATTCGACAGCCAAATGATTACACAATTTTAAGATTGAACTTTTTATAAAAATAAATTTTTACCTCTCTAATAGTATAAATTTTAAATTTTAATGGTACAGATAGAACAATATTGGAATGAAACTTTACTTCATCATCTAAATCCTTAAAAAATTGTTAAATTCATTATATGCATTCATTCTATCCTTAAGCCTAATAAAATTAATCATTTTCCCTCCATATTTCAATACTTTCTATCACTATTGAATCAGAAGTATAGGTAATCCTCTAAAATTGCATGTAAATTTAAATATAAATATTAATTTTTGAAATTTGAAGACTTTCACGTCTGTAAAATAAATGTATTTATAAATAAAAACATATGTATTCACGATAAATTTTATTTGATTTATTGAAAAATTAAATAAAAAATATTTATTAAAAACTCAATATATTCAATAAAACATGAATCCTTTTCAGATGAAGATCGTGCAATTTATTTAAAACGTGAAAAAAAAAACATCTTATAATTTTTTTTTCTATTTGCATACATTAATAAAGTTAACACTTGTAATGATGAGATATTTTCTATGATTAAATTTTTAAAAACAAATTCAGAATTCTGTCGATATATTTAACTGAATAAAAGATAAATAGTTTCTTAATAAAATTAAGTATTCGTACCAATTGAGTGGCTTTTGAATTAAAGCTATTTCTTTTTTAAATCTGTTTAGTAATTAGAAATAATTATGTAAGTCACAAAAATCATAATATTTCTACAGTTAGTTCCTAGACTTCAGGTTCGAATCCTACTGATGGCATGGATGTTTGTTAGTGGTTCGGAATCCACATTAAACATCAGGTCCCGATTAAAATTAAGCTAAAGTGTGCAAATAATGACCGTAGAGCAACAAACCACACCTCTTTCTTGAAATCAGTATACTACATTGCATTCCCCTTCTAAACCGAAAACCCGATGCTCGGCTACACGCAGGGTGCGCGAATATAAATATTAATATACTTCCTCTCCAGTTGAGTGTCTGTAGGCCAACTAATGCACAGGGGCACGCTAAATATATTTCCTCTGGGATGAGGGTCACCTGATGGCCAATTGGTTAGCACACTGGCCTTTAATATCACATTCTTCAGATTCCTGGCGATGGCATGGATGTTTGTTAATGGTTCGGAATCCACGTTAAATTTTAAGTCCCGGTCTAATTAGCCTAAAGTGTGCAAAAAATGAACGTAGAGAGACAGACCAAATCTAGGCAAGGATATTTGAATTTGCTTATAAATTCTATTATTTTGTTATATCACACTTGATTTAAATGACATCATGGTTTCTTTTTTTTTTTTTCTATGCTTTCTGTATATCCTAATTTTCTTAGATTTATTTACAAAATTTGACTTTATATATTGCATTTGAAAATTCATCTATTTTAAAAAGCAGTCTCCAAAAAGATTTGCTAAAAAAAATTGATTTGAAAACCTTGATTATCTTGTTATATAATTGGTTACAATTACATTTCCATAATAGATTTTAAATTCTCAATAATTACATGAGTAACGCTAATAATTATTACATTTTATTTATCATAGTTGGTCCAAAGCACTGCTTGCCATTTTAACTGCTTTATTTATGCATCCATTTCAAAGATTTAAAACATAAAATTCAGCCGAATTAATAGGATAATTTAAATTTAAGATAACTATCGAAACCTTATTTCGTTATATAGTAGATTTAACATTTTTGAATTACAAGCTAGATGAATAGCACTCCACTACTCGGAAAGAATCCCAAATAAATTTCAAACCTCAAATTCAGTTGAATTCGAATCATTGCCAAGAAAAAATCAACATTTGACTCTGCATTTCACATCAATTTAATGACTTCTCCTTTTCCTCTCGGGGTTTCAACAACTCGCAATCTTAAATCAAGTGCGCCTCAAAATTCACTAAAGTGCATCATTTTGACAATCGTAATAGAGTTCGATTATTTTAACATACTTTTAGATTTAAAACATTTCATGGACAGACAAAATTGTAAATGCTTGTCGACGGATGACACGAAAATAAAGTTAAATAGCCAAAATGTGAAATATATGCAAACCATGTCCGTCGTCATTAGTTTAAAATGCATCGAAATAAATTGTTGATTATTCAAGATCATAAATGTCCCAGGAGGATGAACATTGCCCTTTCCTACAAGAGTGCTCACAACTTTCTATTTGTGATCATAATGTTTGATCTCATATCTGAATACAATCCTTCCAAGATATCCTGAGCCTTATTAGGAACTATCAGAAAACGAAAAATGCATATTGGGTTGTCCTTTAAGAGATTTTATTGGATTGATAATCTAAATTTTAAGATGTAGGTAGATATACAGATCAAATAAAAAAATCATATTTCGTTTAATAAAAATTATATATCCTTGTATCCTTCGGTTTGTTTGCTTAAAGTAGATAAATTTCTAAGGGGGCGCTGAGTATTTATTTTTCTTTTAACCTCCACAGTCACCCACACACAAACAGTTTGAGAACCACTATCATATTTAATACGCTTATTTATGTATCGTTTTTATGAATTTAGAAAACAAAATGGTGTAAATTATTAATTGAATTTACAATTTTGACGATACAAATGAAGTGTTTGCTTTGAAACATTAAATTACTTTATTTATAGCATAAGTTAATAATTTTATTCATGATATCAAAAGAATTATAAAGAAAATAGTAGCTCAATAATTTCTTATCGATGTCTTACGACTTGTATTTTGTCAAACATCAATGTCTCCTCGAGTTTCACTTATATATGCCATGAACAGCTTAATGATTGGTTATCAAGGGAGGGATTGCTTTCGAGGACGACTTTTAAGGATAGCTGCCCCTCATTTGCGCATCGATAGTTTAACCATGTAAATCTCCCATCAGCTGACTATAGAGACGAGACACAGTATATGCAATCACAGTCGTCGTCGAATCTACTTGCCTCTGAAAACAGTATCTGCAACAGAAACAGACAATGAATTTGAAACGCTAATCTTTCTGCACGCTTGTTGCACACATGATCGCTTGACCACCTCTAGGGCAAATGAACTGTTGAGGATACTTAATTCAGTTATATGCTATTTGAAATTCAGAAAAATGCATATCTCAAATATGGATTTAAAAAGTATCGAGTCCTTAAATCCTAAATGAATTGATGTAACAGAACAAGACTTAACAATTATAATAATTATAATAATAACATTTCCAGAAACACGTCTTTCAATAATTGCAGCCCTGAATTTTCATTTAGCTTACACCAAGAATAGCATTTATTTTTCTTTAATCGTCGTTATTTTTTCTTAAATGGTTTTTCTTTATCGTTAGTTGAAAACAAATTGCATGAACTATATTAACCGTTATAGTTGGGACCGTTTTGTAACATCTGTACTACTGAAGGAACTCAAGAATATATTTTCATTGTTTAAATTTTTTGCTTGATAATTACTGTGAATGATATCCTTTGCGTATATAATAGTTATTATTCATTACATATGGCAAATATTCATTACGCTTATTAAAATAGAAATGTTTTTTAATATATTATACCAAGAAAAAAATATCATTTTAAAAGTAATTTAAACAAATTTAATACTGATTTTACATTACTATTATTTCAGTGGCAAAAGATTATTAACTATTTTGCATAAAATATACTCGAAAACAAAACATCATTATAAATTTTGATAAGTGTCAAAATTGTCAAAATTAGACCATTTTTAAATGTTTTTAAAGCATAAATCGACAGCTTAAATTGTTCAGCAATATATTCTTCTTCATCATGGGCTCAACAGCCCCATGGTGGGTTGCAGCCGTCTGCCAATTGGCAGATTTCGAGACAGGAGACGTTTTCTTTTTACGCGATAGGGTTGTCAGCCTTATGCCCAGCAGGCATATTATACCGGGACCTATGATTTGAAATGGATTCCGAACCATTACAGGCATTTACAGCATCGCGGGGTTCGTACCCGCAACCTGTGGCCCCAAGCATCAGAGAGCTAGTCACTCGATCATCAAGCCCCTTATTGATGGCAATAAGAATTTTCTTTTGATATTAACAATTTTTCTATTTTCCCCTTAAACCATCAAATAATTTTAACACTGTTTTAAGTTGGATTTTTAAAAAATCAGTAAATCTTAAAAGTTTTTTTTTTATTGAAATAAAACTCAACTCAGGAAGCAGATTTAAGCATGTTAATGCTTAAATTATGTTTATTCCGCTGTTTTTAAAAATAAAACTTAATATAAACAAGCTGTTCAATTTTAATTGCTGGAATTCTAAGTACAGGGTCTATCGAGAAAATATCGCAAACTCTTTTGATAAAGAATTGCATCTGTTTCTAATAGCTTGTATTCAACTTAAATAAAAAGGGTCGTTTTTCAGTATTCGAAACATTGATCATTCTTCTGGTAATTCGTAATATTGTAAAAAATCGCGTTTTTATGCCAAATAATGCAAATAATAGTATTTTAAAATTCGATACATTTTCTGACTTTTCAAAATTCAATATCAAATGTCTTTATAATTTAAAAATACAACGAGATTATATTTTTCCATTGTCTATGAGTTTCGAAGCTAATTCAGCTCTATTAAAATCATTTTTTAATCCAATATTTAAAGCTACAGATTCACAATCCAGTGACATTGTATAATCTAGCTTGCAAGGGCAAAAGAAAATCGAATCAACTTGCCGCTAACTTTTCAATTATTACTTTCAGGTTTGGTTTGGTTTGGTTTGTCGTTCTACTGTCATTCTTTTGCACACTTTGGGCTAATTAGACAGAGACCTCCAATTTAATGTGGATTCCGAACCATTAACATGCATCCATGCTACACCAAGATTCGAACCTGAAGTCTGTGGTACCAAAGGTCAAAGCGCTAGTCAATGGGTCATCAGGATACCATATTGTTTTCAGGATAAAGGGATTCGACACTTGTGACAGAGAATAAAAGCATTTTGCATTGACACTGGTCTGCCTGAGGGAAGCTCTGTAGGTTTTCGTTCATACGACACACAAATGCGTTTTAATTACTCATTACAGTTCTCCTGGAAGGCAAACCGTCTTTGCCTGTCTAAAGAATCCATGGAATGTTGCTTGAAATAAGAAGCCAATATTTAAATACATATTTATAATAAATTAGATCGCAAAAGAATTGATGTTTGCACAGACTACAGAAGTCTTTTTTTGCAGCTCCCCCAAAACATTATAAGATTTTTTAAATTCTAATGAAAGGTCGAAACAGTAAACCAACTTATAAGTTTAATAAAAAAAACTCACATTTACATACTGTAACGTCTAGGCTTATATTAGACATACAACGACTTCAATAAGCAGGACACTTTGAGGCACATGGGAACACTTTAATTTTAATTATTACAAACACTGTATGTATGTATGTACGTATATATATATATATATATATATATATATATATATATATATAATGTATATATATATATGTATATATATATATATGTATATATATATATATATATATATATATATATATATATATATATATATATATATATATATATATATAAATTTTATCTCAAGAGCAGTTCTCTCCAAGGTCGGAGAATTTCAGTTTTCGAACCTTCGTCGAATCTAATTGCCCGGTCTGCGGTAGACCTTAATTATCACACGGCGTGATACATGAAACCAGAGTGATTCACGTTGAAAGACAGGTGGAAATTCCAGCCTATTCAGTCTTTTTAGAGAAAAAAAGAAAATAAAAACCCTTCTGGCCAACTCGTCGCAGAACGTTCTCTCTTCTTCATCAAAAACCTTCTTTTAAGACAAACCGTCAAGAGGGAAGGTAAACTTCTCTCACGTCTTATTGGAGTAGATATTTCGCAGTTCGGGGTCTATCACTAATCACTATGAAATAACTCATGGTGTAACTCGTATTCAATCTGAAGTTGTTTGAACCTGTGAAGATCGCAAAGACGTTTGTTAATTTCATGAGACCGAATATCTGCTAACAGATTTGAGAGACAAGTTTTTCTCATTAGTTCAAAACACTAATTGCATCTAATATAACTAACCCCAATACAGCTTGTCTGCTGGGAAATTTGACTGATGAATTGTTATTATATATTTGTCAGATAACATACATTCCTCGCTCCTGGCAATGAAATGCCAAAATTCTTCTCATGAGAGAAAAAATGCTACAATCCTATAAAATATTTTATTCAATAATTTCTATTTCTTTGCAGACTAGAAAATATCTTTTTTCAATGATATGGTAAACTATATTCAGAATCCATATCTACCACACTTTATCTCTACGATATTTATTGCCACAAACATATTCCATTTCAAAATTGCATTAAACATAGTGTATGTGGTTGTTGCTATATAATACATAAAGATGCATAAGAGCCTGTTTTGAAATATATGCAAATAAGGAAGGAAAAATATTCTTTGGTATGCATCCATACAAAAATTCGATAAATCAAAATCACTTGACTCACTACTTTTGAGTTTGGTTATTGCAAAAATCGAACCAAATCATAAAAGGTTTATTATATTAATGTAATATCCCGTATGAAATTCTTTATTAGCTTTTTTATTATACTAATTATTGCTATATATAAAAAATGAAATATAAACATGTTAAATAATTTTTGAAGTGTGCTCTAAAATATGCTCTTCAGAAACTTTGGAAAAGAGAAAAACAACAAAATTTATATTTTACATCTTTTTTTTTGTTCTTGAAAGAATATTCGAAACTTGAGAAATGGCTGAGTGATTTATGTAAATCCTATTTCTAAGTAGAATATCTACTTTTACCTCTGAAAAGGGGTTAGCTTTTTTATGCATACCCCCACACAGACGATAAATTCCACTCTATTGAAGTTAATCAAATATTCACGTTTTTGGAACGTGATTCGTGATTCGATAGTGGTTTTGCTCGATTTAAAGTCCCTGAACTTAATAAGTCAAATGTCGTACTCGAAGGTAAAGATGGTCTATTAGTTCACAGACAAGATTAATTTAACGAGTGAAAATGTCACATAGATTGAATATAATTTTTATGGAATGATCCCGTTTGAAAGAATATAATCTTCCTAATGAAAGTAATGGTGGAGAAATAAGTAGGCCACATCATTTTTGATAAATTATTTCTCATTCCTGATTGCAGATAATTTCGACAAAAAAAAAAGTATTTGAAGCCAAATGAGGTTATAAAATATTCATCCATATGTTATAAAATTTTCATACCTTTTGAAACTTGTCAGAATATTGTTCTCAAGTTAATGAAGCAATTACACTTGCATTAGATGAAAATGGAATTTTGCTCGTACAAGTAACTCTGATAATGTAGTATGATTTTTATCGTAATCTTATGTAAATTTAGAATAAACTTCCATTCCGCTTCCAAGAATATTCATTTTAAAAATTACCTAACCACATTAAATGTTTGGTTCAAAATGATGTCTAGCCAGTTATGAAAATCTAGTGTACTAAACATGTCTGTTCATAAAAGGTTTTCGAAATTTTCACTGCATACAATATCCTCGTAAGTCTATTCATTTCCCTGAAAATATCCTTTCTAATAGTAGCATTTCCGCAACTGGTTTAACAGCTGATATAAGTGTTATATATCTATTATAAAAAACATTGTCTCAACTGGTGTAACACAGGATATAACTGTTATAAACCTATTATAAAAAGACATTGCCTCAACTGATTTAACGGATTATATATCTACTCTAAACAAGCAATATAAAAAAATTTTAAAATCTATTCCTACTTTTTTTTTCCACTCTATTGCAGAAAGACTTTTTAAATAATTTTCATTCATTTTTTTTAAGTTTATCTGGCACCATCTATTGGTAGATATATGCAACGTAAATCTAAAAAAAAAAAATTAAATTAATTAATTAAATTTAATGAATGAATTAATATTTGAAAAACTGTATTAACATCAAGTGTCATCCACTGCAAGTTCACAAAAAATGTATTTGCAATTGAGTGGATGAATAAAAAGTATTTTATGAACGATTGAAAATTTGAACAAGATATATATAGGGAGAGTGTGAGCTAATAGAAGGAATTGAAAAAAAAGCATTACCTGTTAGACTTGTTCGACAAAATATTTTCCCTCTCTGCAATGCAGGCTAACCAAACAACTTAATGGCCATCAATCAGTCAAACTGTGGGAATGTCTTACGAAGATTCTAACTTTTATTTCAGTATTTTATATCATGTGTAGGCAAGTGGTTGAATTTGTTAATCAGATGTTCAACGTTGGGAGCTTCAAAACTGAGACACTTTGCAGTTATCAACATTGAAATTTTTTTAAAAGAAATTATTTTAATTCCATTCTTAAGATGTCCCTGAATAAAAATAATATTTGGATTATTTCACTTAGTGACAACTTAACATGATTCACACCTATGACTCATCGGATCATCAGATTAGCGTCATTTATTAGAGCTATTGCCAAGAGAAAACCCACGAAATAAACTTGGTAAAACGAGTAGAAATTGAAACTGCCTAAGTGTGTTGAATGAATAGGAAGTTAAACAAAATAGAAAATGTTAAAAAAAAAATTTTAACCTCAATATTTAATAATATGTACAATATACAACAATATTGTAACATCTGCCGCCTTTTTCTAGTATTAGGCTGACGTTCTTCAATATTTGTATGTATTTTATATGATTGTTATATATACAAGAACTCTCCTTTATATTACTTCCTCTATAAAATACATTTAAAAGAAGTATTTTAAAGAAAAACTATTGCACTGGTAGGAGCATTGTTTGACAAGATTTTGAATTTTGATAAAGTGAAATTTTTTAATATTGTTTTAATTAATCGTCTTGATTATTTATAAAGTAGATAACCTGCTATAAATTGCAATGCTATCAGAAATACAATACCTTAAGTATAAGAATTAAGTATCCATGAAATAGTTATAGTAAAAGACAAACTGGCATATTTATAAGAGTAATAATATTAAGTTTTATATTTAGATTTTTTAGTAATAAATAATTATTTATTTATTTATTTATTAAATTATTTTCAATAAGATCAACATAGATTTAATTGATATTCTATCAAGAACAAAAAAATTATTGAAAAAATATTATATCGCCTTATAGCAAATAATAAAAAAAACATGCTAGTTTTCCTATTATTTTTTTCATCATCTTCTTAAATTTTTTTTTTTCCTTTCAAATAGTATTTATTGCTTATTTTTCGCTAATCCCACTCACTTAAAATAAAAAATTTAAAAATTAAAATTTTAATTAAAATTAAATAATTTTACAAATGTTTAGGAATTTATGACTTTTTAGTCACTATAAATTTAACTTTGAAATAAAATTAAATCAAACCAATTATTAAATTTATTTAAAATGAAAAAAAAATTTATTTTGCGTAAACCCTAACTAATTGGAATGCGATCATTTTAATCTAATTGCGCAATTTAAATTAAAATTCGTTTAAATCGATATTTAATTTCAATTATTTCAGAATATAGTTGTGCAAATGAACTTAATTATTTAGATTTCAAAATTCAATAACTAATTTTTTATATTTTTTTTTAATTAATAATAATTTTTTTAATAAACAGCATTTCAAAAACTAAACTTTTTGGCATTAAATATCAATGTATTTCTTTAAATTCTAAATTATTAAATATCATTCTTCTATAAAAAAATTGAAATTTGCAGAATTGTTTTCCTTAAAAACAATAAATATACGATATATTATTCTTAGTAAGTAAAATAATAAAAATACATATACAAATTAAAAAGTAAGATTTTTACTCTAAATTTTTACTTGTATAATATTATATTTTTTTAATTTATATTTTACTCTATACTCACAGAAACGACATATAAATTTATCATTTAAAATAAAAAATCAAATATAAAAAAATTATATTTTTAAATAACATACGTGATATTTTAAGAAACAAAGAAATATTTTTAAATAGAGATTCAGAGGGCAAGATTTCTATTCAAAAAGTCGAAATTAAATCTCAAAAATCAACAAATGTACATGAATGATCTTTCTGAATGAAAAGTTTTACGTCTCTCCTTCACTAACCGAAATCTATAATATAAAAAAAATAATTATTGCTAATCATAATCATCAAAAAAAAAATTAAGTTAATAAATATAAATAAAAGAAGTTAATAAAAATAAATACTAATGCATCCCTAATCCTTAATTATATAATTAAACTTTGAATTGATTAATTAGTTTAATTTAGATTGCTTAAAAAACTTTTGAACCACCCCAGACATAGCATAGACCTGAAGCATTTTATTTACTTAAAATATTATATATTTTTATACTTTTTACTTTATATATTTTTTGACATTAAAACAAATAAACTATTCAGATAATATTCCAACTTAGACTTAATTATATTTACTTAAAATATTATACATTTTTATGTTTTATATATTTTTATGAATTAAAACTAATAAACTATTCAAACAATTTACTTCCTTTTAAAGCATAAAAATTGTATATAAATATTAAATATTGATAATAAATTAATATTCATAGAATTTTTTGAATAATAATTACTTGAAATATTATTCACAAAAAATATGTTTTGGGTTTAAAAATTTGCGTTTAATCTTACCTCAATTTATTAATTTGTAATTTATATTTTTAAAAATATAATATTATGTATTTTAGATATTATAGCATTATTGAATTTTCCAGGTATTTGAATATTCGTAGAATAATTTTCATTTATATATTTAAACAAAATCCATTTCAACAAATCATAAGCTTTTTTTAATTTACAATTCAAAAACATTTTTAAAATGATTAAATTACTTATATAATATATCATTTTTCTAATCCAATATAAACTTATTTTTCTGAATTTAAATAAATATTCGTAAGGTTTTAAGTAAAAAAAAAATTATATCTTTATTCACGTGAAAAATGTAACACCTTTATGATTGTCATGTGACAAAGTGTAGATAATATATATGCTGTTGACATGTATTTTACAAATCTTTTCAAGTGGAATTATTTATTGACATAGTTTTTACAATTTTACTTTTTTTGCATGGAAAATTTATCAATAAGTTATCAATGTCTTTTATATTCGACAAGAAAAAAAAATGAATAAACCATGATGATGTGATAAAACCTTTAACAATTTTTTCCCGACCAAAACCATTTTTGGAAAACTCTTTTCACCAATCTTGTTCGATAAATTTGTCTTTTACATTGTTTAATTGAGATTAAAACGCTTGATTAATCGATTTTTCTAAATCTGTGAAAAAAAAAATTGAATACTTTAAAGGAAGATAAGCTTTTTTTGTGTGACATTAAATATTTTTGTCAGATTTGGTCACTTTTTGTTAAACATGAGTTACAAAGTCCATCAATATTATGGTTTGAACATGTTGTATTCATTTTTCTTGTTTCCAATAAATCAATTTTGACTTACAAATGCAAATGTTTCGTTATATAGCTATACATACAAAACTTTCATAAAATACTGGATACATTTTTTGTCATATCAAAAAAGGTATGATAAAAACTATTTGACTTCTTAAAAAAATAACTCAATGGATTAATAAATTTTCCTTTAGCTCATGCAACATCCAAACTATGTTCGATTTCACGTCAATGTTTTACAATCTTTTAAGCGTAACGTTTAATAAAATATAAAGGATGAAATAAATAAATGGTTATTGTATTATCATTTTATACGCCGTCATTGTCTGCAACGTTCCATTCCCCTTCCAATCATAACCACATTTCCACACGCTTATAGTAAGTTTTTTTTTTTTATTTAACTGAAAAAAATATTTTATAGAAATAATGTATATGACAAAACAACGTTTGCCGGGTCAGCTAGTTTTGTTATAAAATAAATTCTTACAATACGATATTGTTATAAAAGTACTATAAATCATTGCGAAAATATGTTATAAAAATAAATTATTACAAAACGATATTGTTATAAAGTAAATTGTTACACAATTATGTTATTATAATAGTATATTGTTAGAATGCATATTGTTATAAAGTAAATTGCTACAAAATGATATTATTATAATAGTATATTGTTTCAAAACGATTTTGTTATAAAAGTAAATTGTTAAAATATGATATTTTTCTAATTGTAATTTGTTACATTACGATATTGTTATAAAGTAAATTGTTATCAAACGATATTCTTATAAAAATAAATTGTTACAAAACAATATTATTATAAAAGTAAATTGTTACAAAACAATATTTTCATAAAAGTAAATGCTTGCAATACGATATTTTTTTAAAAGATCGTAACAAAACGATATTGTTTCAAAAGATTGTAATAAAACGATATTGCTATAAAAAATTGTAAATTTGTTACAAAAAAACAATATTTTTATAAAAAGTAAATTGTTCAATACGATATTTTTTTAAAGATTGTAAGCTGCTCTGATTTGAAGTACATTTCGCTTAAATTTATATGTTAAATATACGAATGTTATTCAAGTGATATTTTAAAAGGTGGCCTCACTGAGAAAAATCCAAAAAATGCGATGTCTTTCATGGTGCCCCATAATTAGTAGACTTTTAATTCTAACGTGTACCAATTAATTGAATTTTACATTATTTACCAATTAATTGAATTTTATCCTATATTCTAATATGCGAGGTAATGTTACTCGCATGCGTGACAACCTTATATCAAACGGGCCTCCTGGATAGCGCTAAATAACTAACGGCTAGAGTCTATGGCTGTTTGCCCCAGAAAAATGACTGTGTCATCCCAACTTTAAATTGAATATACTACAGTGAAATGCTGGTGACCTGTCTGGTGCTAAATTTCAAGAAATTAAAAGATTTTTGTAGAGAGGGGTGTTAATATTCTGTAATACCAGAGGCAAATATCACAGAAAAAAATATAACAAGTTATCAAGTTCCTTAAGGAAAACGCAAATACATAATTTTTCGCCAATCACAGGTTGGAATTGATCGAAAAGAAAAGCAGATCTTCTGGCAAAAAAGAAGAACAGAAGAAATGCCTCGCACTATAACTTATGGAAATTATCTGATATCTTGTCAAATATATATATATATATATATATATATATTTGACAAAAATTAAGTCATCATATATTAGTAAATTATTATCTAACACCAAAATAAAGGTCTGGGAGACAATCGTGGATAACTGTTAAAAAATAGGAAAACTCGCAAAGAGCCTGTAGCCAATTTTAGATTAAGAACAGGACACGAACTCTGAATGAACTGTGAACTCTGTGATATATGTGTTTTTGTGTAAGACAGAGAAATGAATAACGCCCATCTACTTGTTTGCTCGGGACTGGACTCTAACTTACAACAGTATGGTGTATCTTTACTGGAGGGCCAGAGAAAACATCTCCTGATCACACGAACTTTTATTATGGTGCTGTCAGCTTTTTAAAATTTTATCTTTTTATCCTTTTTTTAAGAACGTTTAACTTGTTTTTTGTAAGGACTTTGGGTAATTTTGTTAAGATGGTCTGGTTTGAATGGATTGAGTTCTAATAAAGTCATAGATAACAACAACATATTCTAACGCTTCGTTTAATTTCAATATTTTTTTTATTTTAGTTAACCATAATTCTCCCAAGTCTTCTGCTGCATGGTAATTATTGTTATAATCACGAAAATGAAAATAGGTTTTTGTCCATTCATAGCCCCCAAATATAATTAATTATTAGTTCATTTCTTTTAACGTTAATTTAACCAAGTATTTTAATTACAATTACAGCTATGTATAATTTTTCAATTTGTAGATACACTACAACAATTTTATAGACATATTACAATAATACAGAATGCCACATACATACAACATACTGTCAAAGTAATAATAAAACATATATTCTAATTTAGATTGTATAAGAAAAAAATGTATTTGATGATGATTTATAAGAATAATTTGCATGACTTATCCTAGATACAAACTTCAAGTTTGTATATCTTATACTGCATCTTGAAATTTATAACGATCAAACTTCAACAAGACTTTTCATTAGAAATATTTTTCCTATCTTCGCAAAATTTTCTGTCTTTAATAATTAACTAAAACTGCAAAACAAAATATTAACACACTGTTTTAAACCTATTTTCCACTATTTGCATTAAATTGAATGTAGACTTGTATTTTCCAGCCTAATACAAAACTATTCATCTGAGATTTCTTAGTTGAAAGGAATAGACTTCAAAGGTTGAATTCCCAGTCAACTCAAATAAAAAGAATTCCCAAGCTAACTAAAAAGCTCCAAATCTTTACTTTCTTTACTACCTGAATGCTTTGAGCTCATGCTCATTTGCATGCAATCTTGTTAATTCTTCAGGTGAATAATTAACAGGTCTATCCTCTCTTGAATTATACAATACCGAGTGAGATCTTTTTCTATCGTAATCATCGTTTATAGAGTTTAACTGAAAAGGAATTGGGCATTGCCATCCTTTAATAGAACGCTGATATTTCGTTGTTCTTTCTAAATCTCGCTATTCAAGAGAATTAGACAGAAAGATAAAAAGAAATATATTTGTCTAAGCATTGATCGGATGCAAGTCAAAAGGTTTATATTAAAATTTCGGAGATGAAAAGGTTGAATTTTAATGAATCTTGAAGCTTTTGGCTACGTCTTCTTGTGCAAATATTATACTCAAACAATTCTTTGAAAGGAGGATCTAGTTAGTCTAGATAGCAGCAGGAACAGTTAGTCAAATTAGCAGCAGTTGGTTTAAATTGAATATTTTTAAAACATGAATAGGAAAAGATAGTAATCATTATTATTATCAAATGTTCCATGTTTATTGACACAATATATTTGCAACATGATATCCAAGATGCTTTTGAAACCAGAATATAAGGATCCACCATGTCTTCGAGAAACAAATATAGCCAACGGGGAAGAGTTCAAAGTTGATAGGTCCTCGTTTGAAGGACGGGTTGACGTTAGACTTTGGACTTGGCATGTTTTTTCGCCGGTTAGACTTTGGAACCGATAATCGGGAAGGGGAGAAAGAGAATAAGGAATGTGCAGAGTTGAGTGAAGAGTTTCAGGTAGTACTGATAGAACAAGAGTCGAGCAAAAAGAATTCCATGCTGTACGAAGGGTACAAAGACCCTTAAACTGATATGCGTTTTAAGTAGATTTTTGTAAATATTTGTTATATAATTGTGTGTTATGTGTTGCAGTTGTTCAGTGCTGTCTTAACCATTTTTAATAAAAATGACAACTAAAAGTTTAATTATTATTTAAAGAAATAATTTTTTTAGTTCGTATGCACGAATAACATTGAATCAAGACCCCTCACATATTCTAACTTTTAATACCAGATAATAGCAAAAACCTTTCTGAAGTAAACTTATGTTTATCTAACTAATATGTTCTTTTTTTTCGTCACCAATTTTGACTATGCAGTATTTATTACATTGAATGTTTTTATAGATGTGTGATAAATGATAGATGGTAATAGTTATTAACGTTATTAATGATGATTATAAAAAATATTCCAATTAATATAGTCGAGGTGGAAGACAACAAAAGGCTGCAAAATGACAGAAGAAAACTACTAAATGAAAAAGAAAAACTGTAAAATTTTATATATTAGTAATTTTGAAATAGAATCTTATGGAATTTTTATATTAAATGTAAAAAAAAATTCTATTTTGCCAAATAGCAAGTCTCTTCATTTTTGAAATCGCCGAATAAACACAACGTCAAATTTTCAACAAAACTATTTAAAGGCAATTTTGAACTTGATTTATTGATTACAATTTAAATGAAGAGGAATAAGACAATGTATTGGTATGAATTTCCTTGCTTAAAAGGAATACATCTTAAATATTAATTGATCTGATGGTATCAAGCACAAATATATTTTTATACAATATTTTAACCACAACAATACATAATTAGTCAATTTTCCAGGTTTCAGTATTCTCTGAATGCTTTGAATACATGTTGGCAATCATTACTAGTTCTTCAGATAAATAATCA